>SKCR01040064.1:0-124447 GCA_019454045.1 Zanthoxylum bungeanum
TTCGGACAGGGCAGACACTTATCCAGCCCCAGCCCTAGCACGTGACTATCCGATATGGGCCGATACGCACAATACAATTGTATACTACGCTTGATACAGATCTAGATATTCTTTGATGAATATGTCCGGAGAACTTGGAGACTTGGTGCTTTGCTAGGAGTCGACCTTGTCTCGTAAATCGGTAGAACGTAGTACTTTGTACGTACGTGATTCGGATACTCCGACGACCGTATTTACTGCCAGATTATCCGGGGATCTCATGGGTCACTTCCCGATAATCACCGATGACGCATAACTCGCACTCTAAATAATCTAGGATTATATAGAAGAGAGAGAAAATTAATCTAGGATTAATTACGGAGATATTTTATCTAGGATAATATATCGTAAAGAGAGAGATAACGATTAATTTGGAATTAATCGATGAATTAATATATTCAATATATTAAATGAAATTAGATTTCGACGCGGAATTAAAATTGGATTTTAATTCGGGCAAACGAGTTAATTCGGAATTAATTCGTTAGCGACGTAAATAGTGAATTCGCTAGGCGTAATCATTTAATTACGACGCAACGGAAAATTCGTTAATTCGGAATTAGCGAAACCGAGCCCGAGATTATTTTGCGGGGCCCGCTTGCATTTAATATCATGTGGGGCCCACATGTCAAATCAAGCGTCAAAATTAAATGTGATGTGACTTGTTACTATTCACTTTATTAAAGTGAATAGTAGATGGAGTTAATTACACTTGACTTTTGTAAATGCTTTTAGGAAAAGCATTTATGGCATTTAATTTTAATTAATTAAAATGCTTTTACCTTGACTTTTACAAGGTGAAAAAGTTTGGTAAAATGTTGAAATAGATTTTAGAAATCAATTCTTCATTATTACAACTTCTCTCTCTCACACGTATTGAAATTTTTAACAATTTCTTTCATCTTTCTCTTGGCAAATGTCACGCCCAAAAAGCATGAAATGCTCACTGGTTTTGGAACCAAAATAGGCGTGAATAAGGGAAGCTTGGAGTGGGATTTTGTGGCAAAATCTCAAGTGCTAGCACACTTACGAGACTTGCGAAGGTGGTAGGGAGGTTCACCCATGAGCCGGGATCCGTCGGACGAGGCTTGGAGCTCCGTTTTCTCAGCTAAAATCTGAAAATGGAGGCAGTGGACTGCTGCAGTTTGGCGCCCTTGGCAGTGCGTTTTTGGACTTTGTTTGTTGCCGATTCGACTCAACCAACCAATGTAAGTATTCCGCTATCTTCGTTGGTGTATTCACACATTATTTCATGTCTTGATTTGATCTTGGGACCTTAGAATAAACCAACAATGGCATCAAGAGCTAATGTTGCAAGCATGAAATTTGTAGGGTTTAAAATTTGGGTAAATGTGATTTGAGCATGATTTGAATAAATTGCTTGTTTGAGTATGCTTATAACATGTTTAAATTCATTTTGGTTGGACCAATTTGTTGAAAATTGATTTGGAATAATTTTCCCCAAAAATATCATGTTGGCCGAATGTGTATGTAATTTTGGGATCTTGGAATTTTTTTTTTTTTTTAATTCATTGGATGAGTTATAATGATAAAGGATGATGTTAATTTGAAGTCAATTTGACTGAATTTTGAATTGAACAAAAATCCCCAAAATCTTACCTTGGCCGAATTGGATATGCCCTAATGTTGTCTTGGTAATTTGATTTTATGAACATTGGATGTGTATGAAATCATTCGGGAAGTTAATACGTTGTCGATTGTGTAATTAATCGGATTGAATTCAAATCGGACAAAATAACCTTCCTTGGCCGAGACTTAGAAGCATGTAATATGGGTTTGATTTTTCATTATGTGTGTTTGACATGTAATAATGAATTGAGTATGATTAATTGGACTAATTTAGTGTTTTGGAAATATTGATTTAGTCGATTAATCATATAATGCACTTTTGGTAATTAAATTGTGAAATTGGATTTTTGGATTTAATTAATTGGGCCTAATTTTGGAAATTAGAATTTAAGTTGTAATTGGGCTTATTGGGCTTGATTTATCAAGTTTGGTTTAGGCCAGTGGATTGGATCCAATTGGGCCCAAAACCTTAACCATAAAGCCCAAATGCGACTAATGAACCTTTAATGTTTAATTGGGCCTAATGGGCCGAAATTGATTTCTAAGGCATTTTGGGTGATTCCATTATTGGGTTTTGGTTGCCGAAGCCCATGCCTAAAGAAATTAATTGAAGCCCATTAGACTTAAATAAATTGACGTTGGACGTTAATCGGACTTTGAGTCCCGACGCGATTGAATTTGGAATTTAAATCGTAAAAGGTTTATTAAAATAAAGTGCAATATTTAATTTGGAATTGAATAGTGAATTAGTATTAAATACATGTTAAATTAGATTTAATTATGTAGTTTAATTTAATTCATGAATTCGACTTTGAGTACTTATTTATTCGCAAAAACGAGTTTGACTCGATCAAAATCAAATCGTTGTTTGAACATTGGATGATCACTTAATTATCAGATTAATTAATTTGATTAGATTGATTGATAGCATGCTTATGTGTGTGAATACGTGGTTGTGTTGAATGATAATGTATATCGGATGGATATTAGATGGGTGGGCAATTTTAGAAATTGTTGTAATAAATTAATTTATTAAATTGGACCTGCGTGTCCAGCCTTATCACCTTCTTTCTCTTTGTATTCTCTTCTCACCTATTCCCCTCTATGTATATGAGGTTTCTTTAGAAGTGTAGTGTAACGGGTAGAAGTAGTACAAGTGCTAGCTTGAGTGAGAAAGGGGAGATTTGATCTAGGATCAATGTGTTAAGTATCCATCCGCATATCATTATTATTTTATTTCATACTCGCTTTATTATGTATTTAGAATGCATGTTTAAGGGTGTATGATGATGAGACCTTAACAAAGATAATTAAATTGGTAGCCAATTTGCACGCGAAAATCCCTCAATCTATATTAAGCAAATATCCTTCCATTGAATGATTCTTGTTCAAGATCCGAAGTTGGCATTGGTTTGTTTTTGACCAAAGTCAAGACCTTTGTCAATCAAGGATGTACTTGAATCATGAGAGTTTTGTTGCATATCGGTGTCTTGTCCAAATCGTGATTTTTATTGGCAAAGTCAAGATCACTTTTTGTCCATGACATTGATTACGAAACTTTCCTCATCAATGGGTCCCCTAACTGGAATCATTAGGTTTGTTTTTGGCCAAAGCCAAGCCTAGTTGATTCGGAGGAGGTTAGGAATGTGTATTGAATGATAATATACATTGATTATACATATGTTTCGGACTTGGATGTCCACCTAACCGGATCTAGGAATTGGATGAGATCCAATTGATCTGAGATCTACCTAGTTGAATAGCATACAGCTTTTTATTGGCCAAAGTCAGGGTTGTGTGTTATTTAATAGGATCCTAGCCCACTAGGAAACACGGTTTCCGAGAAACTCCACAGAGGGTTAGAGACTCGACGAAAAATAGTGGGAGGCTAGTATTGAATTTGCAACATTCGTTCGAATACTCGCTAAACACGCTCATTTATATTTTTCTCGTCACATTATTAAAAGTATTAGTTGGACTAATATTTTATGTTGTTTTAAATATATATATAGTTGGACTATATACAAACTCATTCAATATATAGTTGATTTTATAATTGGATTATAGTAATCAATATAATTGAATTAAAATTATAGTTGATTTTATAATTGGATATAGTAATCAATATAATTGAATTAAATGATAGTTGATTTTATAATGGTTATAATAATCAATATTAAAATTATAGTTGATTAATAATGGATTATTGTAATCATTATAATAAATAGTACCTTATTAAAATTGATTAAATAGTTGGACTATTAAAATCATGAAAGAATTGAAAGGTTGAATATTTAAAATATATATAATCCTTGGATTAAATGTTTTAAATGATTTAATTTTCAATTGGGAATTAATAATAGGTTAATTTATTTGATAAAATAACTTATTATTACTAAGCCCATAATTAAGCAAATAGTAGAGCATAAAGTCTTTGGAAGATTTATGTGATGATGACTTTAGTGCTTAATTAATATACTTATAATAAATCTATCTTTAGATTTAAAAGTATTAAAATTGCAATTAATAATTCTTGGAGAATTAATTGACTATTCTAGTGGAGAAAAGTCAAAGTTTGCAATTGGGCATGTAGCACAAGGTGCACATCATTTCGATATTCTAAAACCAAGTGGTTTGTGAAATATTGAAAGGATAATTGACATATCCCAAAGTGACTACCATTTGGATATGGAAGACACGAAGGAATTAAAGAAAAGGCGAGGCTCTAACTTTAAAAATATTTGTCAAAGTTATGTTCACTACTAGTATTGAAATTGGATTTTAAATACTTAGTGTGGTACATAATACATATATGTATTGACGTTCAGAATCCGCTGAGAGCTGGATACTGGCTTCAAGCCGAGATTTCTCTGCGAATTGGAAACGGGACGAAAGTTGCTGTTTCGACCGTAGTAGATACCTAAGTTTAGGAACTACCCTTTGGGTATGTACTTAAATTAGGAAATGTTATAATGTAACTAGTTTAACTAGAGACATTATCTCTATATCAGTGTTTAATCCATTGCGGATAAAACCTTTATATTCTAGAACACTAAAGTGTTTCAATATATAAAGATGATACTGAGATAAATACATTGGATGTAAATAACAGAATTTATATTTTGAATATAAATAAAATCTCAAACATATAAAATGACAATAAATAGCTCAAATTGATTTGATCAATAGAGACTTATTTGTGGCATTGTTGTCTGGGACACAATTAAAGAGACTCGTATATCCACACTTTTTAAGAGTGGGTACTAGGACTGATTTGACTATTCAAATAAGGTCTACGAATCTAGTTTATTAGGTTAAATACCTAAAATACTATTTACTTGGTAATAGTAAAAGGGCCACCGATCTGTTAGCCATGTTCATGGTGAAGTAAGTGGGCCCATATCTAGCTGGGCTAGATATGAACATGAATATTTCGTGACCTTAACGGATGCAGCATCACGTTGTGGTTATGTGTTTCTTTTGAAGAACACAAATCGGAAACTTTTAGAGTTTCGACACGAAATAGACAAACAGATCGGCTACAGTATTATTCCGCCACGGTAATACCGTAATGGAAAATACTTAAGCAGTAAGTTTCATACGTACATGAAAGAGTATGGTATTCTTTCAGATGAGGACTCCTCTCGAGACACGTCAGTTAGACGCTGTGTCTGAACTAAAACCGAATTTTGTTGGACATGATAAGGTTTATCACGAGTCGCTCTGAGCTACTATTACCTTCTACAGGATATGTATTAACAGTGCAAAACTTATTTAGAATAAGGTTCCATATAAATCTGTTTGACAGATATCATATAGGATATGAACAGGGAAGAAACGAGGTTTCTCATTCCTGATAATTTGGGTATGCCAGGCATAACGTTTGGATGATACCAAACTAAGGACCCAAATTGGATAAGTGCCAATATAGGTTATCCTAAGGGAAACCTTAAATATAGTACTTGTAAATCCCACATGAGAACAATGTGATTGTTGCTCACCATGCGGTTTTCCTGAGAGAAATACCGATATGCAGTGGTCAGTGGGAGGATAGTGATACTCGATGAAAATCGGAGTAACACTGTTCAAGGCACAAAGTCCTTAATGGAACACGAATAGTTCATCTATGATGAATCTATACCATTAATCTTCAATACACAAGAAATGAGTAGATCGGATAGAGTCAGAAAACAACCTAGGGTATGGGTTTCTGATCTAACTTCATAAAGATGTCAATCTTGTGAAGGTGTACCATCCGACTACGTTATGAGGAAGTGATACGAGGTATCGACTCCCTGTTATGGCAAAGTGCCATGAGTCCGAAATGGATTCCATGTATAACAACTATGTTAGATACTAGTTGTTGTACCATAAGGCAGTATGCCTATGGTACATTAAATGTCTTCAAGGAAGACATACATGGATGGCAACATACCAACGTACAAAGCTATGCTTTCGACGGAAAGGTATCGTTATCAACATTATGTTAATAATGGTTCAACCTTTTACCTGTTGCCATGGTAAATCCATTTTGAAGATGCTTGTTGATAACTGTATATTTCATTTATGAAATATGTCAGTTGCAAATCAAAATCGCTTTCCTGAAAAGGAAACCTTTTGGAGGATGTTTACAACATCCTGACGATTTTGTATAACCGACAAACAAGGTTTGCGGGTTATTCGATCCATGTTTGGATCAATGCAAGCATAAGGTTCTTGGAACTGACGTTTTGAAATAATCATAATGGTTTATGATTTGACTCAAAACGAAATAATTCTTGTGTATATAAGGAGGTTAGTGGGAGAGCGCACTGACAAGTATATTCCCATAAAGCTATTGTTGAAAGCTTGGCTTTCAATAGAAATTCTCCGTAGAATTCTGGGGAGTAACAACCTTTATTAGAAGAATAAAGATCTACTGGGATAGATTTGGAGTTGTTAACACTCTCTGGGAAATTGTACATTTAAAATGTACTTGTATTGGTGTCTCATACGCTTCAAGCATATGGAGTCACAATCAGGTCAATCCAAGTGACAGTCACTGGATTGAAGTTAAGAACATCTGTTAGTATCTCAGAGAACTAAAGATGCTATCTTAACTATGGAGAAGGAGAACTTGAAGTGACTGGGATCACTGCTGCAAGTTTCCAAACAGTTAAATACTGTGGTACTATAAAGTTTGAATAAGGGACAGTGAGCTGGAAATCTTCCAAGCAAGATAACTGTTGCCGAATAAACAACAAATGCGGATTATTGCTGCAGCTGAGGCAGCAATAGAAGTCTTTTGGATTGAAATAAATCTAATTAGATTAGATATAGTTCTGTTAGCAGCTGAGCTAGGCGTCAGCACAAGCTAAGGAATTAAAGGTCTCATCGACGATCCAGATATTACTTCTATATCATCTTATTCGTTCGGATCATACATCGTGGCGATGTGATGATCGTATAAATCGCGTCAAACGATAATCGAACAAATCCGCTGACGAAAACCTTTCCTCAGCAATTTGAGCGAACCTTACATAGTTCGGGTGTAGGACACTTGAGTGACTCGCTACGTGCCAGTGGGAGATTGTTGGATAATATGACCCATAGCGTCACTATTTGCACAGATCATTGTGTTGTTGTAGCAAATTAACTATGTAACAAGGAAATTGCACTCTCGTCATTTGTGATTAGATCACCATAGATATATAAATGAAGAGAGGTCCCTATGATTAGTTCCTGGATTGAGATGATATGAGACAGTATCAGTCCACGAAGGATTAATCATTAAATATCCCTAGCCGTAGTATTATCGAGACTGGACATCGATAATGCGGAATAGGCTAGTATTGCACTTGTGCGCGTTGTGAGGGCACAACGGCATAGTTCTCATATATATAAGTATTGGATACTTGTGCAAGTGCGATAGGAGGTCGTGTTTCACCGATGGTACGGGAAACAGCTTCGCTCTGGATAGACCCTTCGGAATCCCATTGGTATTATGACTAGGTGTCTATGGGAGGCCGAAATCAAGGTAGGTGTGTATAGCCTTAACCTGAGACTTACATCGCTAATACTTACGACAATCGGTAAACTTGGTTTTGGTGGTTGGGGGATCTTAACTGGTTCTGTGTTCACCTCTTCTGGGTTTATCAGAGAGTCGTAGTGTATTGGATGTGATGTCGAGACAGAAGTATCACTCCAGTCATAGTGGAGATGATGTCACGCAGGATACGGTATTAGTGCCCTTAAGTGATGCGCATCCAATCGTGATATTATGACCAGGTCATGAATATCAGATTATAGAGACTAGTTACCAGACATCCGATATGTGTTTCGGACAGGGCAGACACTTATCCAGCCCCAGCCCTAGCACGTGACTATCCGATACTGGGCCGATACGCACAATACAATTGTATACTACGCTTGATACAGATCTAGATATTCTTTGATGAATATGTCCGGAGAACTTGGGAAGACTTGGTGCTTTGCTAGGAGTCGACCTTGTCTCGTAAATCGGTAGAACGTAGTACTTGGTACGTACGTGATTCGGATACTCCGACGACCGTATTTACTGCCAGATTATCCGGGGATCTCATGGGTCGCTTCCCGATAATGCACCGATGACGCATAACTCGCACTCATAAATAATCTAGGATTATATAGAAGAGAGAGAAAATTAATCTAGGATTAATTACGGAGATATTTTATCTAGGATAATATATCGTAAAGAGAGAGATAACGATTAATTTGGAATTAATCGATGAATTAATATATTCAATATATTAAATGAAATTAGATTTCGACGCGGAATTAAAATTGGATTTTAATTCGGGCAAACGAGTTAATTCGGAATTAATTCGTTAGCGACGTGAATAGTGAATTCGCTAGGCGTAATCATTTAATTACGACGCAACGGAAAATTCGTTAATTCGGAATTAGCGAAACCGAGCCCGAGATTATTTTCGGGGCCGCTTGCATTTAATATCATGTGGGGCCCACATGTCAAATCAAGCGTCAAAATTAAATGTGATGTGACTTGTTACTATTCACTTTATTAAAGTGAATAGTAGATGGAGTTAATTACACTTGATTTTTGTAAATGCTTTTAGGAAAAGCATTTATGGCATTTAATTTTAATTAATTAAAATGCTTTTACCTTGACTTTTACAAGGTGAAAAAGTTTGGTAAAATGTTGAAATAGATTTTAGAAATCAATTCTTCATTATTACAACTTCTCTCTCTCTCACGTATTGAAATTTTTAATTTCTTTCATCTTTCTCTGTTGGCAAATGTCACGCCCAAAAAGCATGAAAATGCTCACTGGTTTTGGAACCAAAATAGGCGTGAATAAGGGAAGCTTGGAGTGGGATTTTGTGGCAAAATCTCAAGTGCTAGCACACTTACGAGACTTGCGAAGGTGGTAGGGAGGTTCACCCATGAACCGGGATCCGTCGGACGAGGCTTGGAGCTCCGTTTTCTCAGCTCAAAATCTGAAAATGGAGGCAGTGGACTGCTGCAGTTTGGCGCCCTTGGCAGTGCGTTTTTGGACTTTGTTTGTTGCCGATTCGACTCAACCAACCAATGTAAGTATTCCGCTATCTTCGTTGGTGTATTCACGCATTATTTCATGTCTTGATTTGATCTTGGGACCTTAGAATAAACCAACAGTCATCACCAGATTGCACCAACAAAATGCGCGTGGTCAAACCGCGTAGACCAAAATCGCGTCGGCGTCGCGACGCCAAGACCTTTAGCGTCGCGACGCCGGCCCCGAATTCTGCCTATAAATTGAGCTCATTTGCACCTCATTTGGTGTGCTTTCCTTGGGATTTTTTCCCTGATTTCATAGGAAGCATCTAGTTTTGTAAATTATTGTTATATTTAAAATTATGTATTTTTATTTTTAGTTTTTATTACAGCATTTTATTTATTTACTTTATGTTTTGTAGTTAAATTTCCGCTGGGGTAAAAGGTGAAACCTTTAAATAATTATCTAGGTAAATCTCACTTAATTATAATTTATAAATTATAAATTAACCGGATTAATTAATGGCAGACTTTCTTACCGCATATATGTTCGGTCTAAATATAAATTACTTTACCGCCTATATGGCTGGTCTTTATGTGACAGATAATTACCGCCTATATGGCTAGTGTAGTTGGACTAAATGGATTACCGCCTATATGGCTGGTTTTAAATGTTTAATATTATTAATTCCTGAGAAAGCAGAACATAAAATAATTTATATATTATAATAATTGATATTCCTAGATAAGAAATATTAAATGTGGATCCTCTAACCCCCATCATTGAGATTCCTAGAAATATTAAATGTGCACTCACCCCTCGCAAGGGAAGACCTCAAACCGTTAGGTTCGGAATGGTCCCTTATTTATGTCGTTTGTAATGAATGGATTTGTGCAATATTAACCAAGTCTACTCAACATACATATTGTTCAAAGTAGTCTAAATTCTTATAAAGCCTAAATCTAGGTTTGCATGCTTCAAAAGTAAACTTTCATTACGACAAACATTCGGCATCACACAAAAGCATATTAAATAAAATACAATTTAGACATAATGTAAATCAAACTCCTATTGAGAAATAAAATAATTAAGTCTTGCTAAACATAAAACAACATTCTAATGGCCTAATCATGCTCAAATACAAGTTTGGATGAAATGAAATATGTGAATCCTTCGAGTGGTACGGGGAATTGTATCCCGAGTGCAAACCATAATACCGTCCATTCGGATTCGGCTATGGAATTTATGTCCGAGTTTCCATCCAATATACCACGAGAGGGAACACACATTCCACTCATCCGAATCACATCATACACTAATTATTAATATTCATGCTAAACAGAGTAAGTTACATACTTTCTAAATTACTAATTTATATAAAATAAATTAAATAACATGCTACACTAATTATTCATGCTAAATGGCATAAATAACATGTTTCCTAAGTCATTATTTCATGCGAGAAAAATAAATTACATGTCTTTTAATTCACTAAATCATGCGAGGAAAATAAATATCATGTGCCCTCAGGTCTAACCTTTTGTGTCGTCTTTGGGAAGTGCATTATACGGCCGTTAGAAGGGCTAAGACTCTGTGACTCCTCTGGTTGGCTGGTTCGACGTTTTCCTTCGCTGTTTTACTGTTTTGTCCGCTGTTTCCATTTCGTTTCGCTCTGATTCAGGTCACCACACTTAGCTCACTGGTTTGTAGTGAATTAGGGACTATTTTGGTGATTTTTTAGGGCAGTGGGATGCTGTTCTTTGGGCGATTTTGAAGGGGATTCTGTGCAGTTTTTGGGGACTGTCTTGGGGTGTTTCTGGACTGTTTTGGGCGTGAACTTCAGGGTAATAATAGGGAAGTTTGGCATGAAGAATAGAGGCAGAATGAGGGATAATTTGGAAGCAGTTTTAGGCGTGTATCACTGGGCTTTATTGGGGTAGTTTTTGGCATGTTTGAGGGCTAGTCTGGATGAGTACTTGCGTGAGTTATAGGGGGCTGAGCTGGATGCAGTTTGCATGAGTTATAGGGGTTGAACTGGATGCAGTTTGCGTGACAAAATAGGGGGGTCTGAACGGAGGGGGTGGATGAGGCTAGTAGGCGTGAGCAATGGGCTGTTTTGGATGAGTGTTTGGGCGTGTGGGCTAGATTAAATGGTGTAGGGTTGGCTTAATTAATGGCTTGGAAAGTTTATGGAAAATGGAGGAAAGGTGGTAATCTTAGTCATGGGCGTAGGGGCTAGATTAGATGGTGTAGGGTTGGCTTAATTAATGGCTTGGAAAGTTTGTGGAAAATAGAGGCCAAGGTGAAAATGAGGTCAAAAGTGTGGGGTAAGTTTGATGGAAGGGTAATTCTTGTTTGAATAGTGGATGGAGGGGTAAAATGGGTGTGTTGGGCGTGGGCTTTAGCATTGGTGGGCTTGGTATGTGATTTGGTTTGGTTTCATGGGTTTTGGGTGTGGGCTTTGGTGTCTAGGTGAGCTTAGAGCGATTTGTGGGGGTTTCGGGCCAAGGACGTGCCTCGAAATGAAGATTCAACAAGCGAACTCCGAGCAAATTCAGCGAATTAATACCAACAATGTGTCAATTCTTGACTTTTCCTTTCCGACGACCGTTTTCCGTGACTTCCACGACTTAAAAGGTAGTGCCTCCATATGAGACTCGTCATTGGGCTGATATGCAAAAATGTAATGCCTACAATCACCAATAAGATTGATGTGTTAAACTTAAAATGAACTAGACATGGGGATTTTAGGTTTCATCCTTAGATTCAATAGCCCACTATCTTCCTTGAGGATAGATAACCCTTTAATAGATTTCCTTACAGGATAGACCTATACCTGTCCGGCGGGAGTAGCCATAATTGGAACTTAATCTTAATGAATCCAGGTAATTTGGTTGACATAGACATATGGTTCAATTGGGTTATACTGGGTATTTGCGTCTGACCATCGACAGAGGCTTTTGCATACTTTCGTGTTCCAGGTTAGCAAACTGACTTATTACACATAGATAACAGAATCAATTCATCTTTAGAATAATATTATGTGGAGTCACGACCCTATATCTTTGAGTCTTTTCTTTTATTTTCCTTAGTATTTTCTTTTGAGTCTGTTTTTATTTTATTTAGCAAAACCACATTCAACCAACCAAAATCAATCAATTCCATTCTCCCTATAATTAGATACATGTAAATAAATAGTATCAATAATTAATAACAATAGTAGGAATTAAGTGTTGGACAGTTATGACCCATAGCATCACTATTTGTACAGATCATTGTGTTGTTGTACAAATTAACTATGTGACAAAGGAAATTGCTCTTCTATCATTTGTAATTAGATTACCAATATGTATAAATGATAGAAGGTCCATATGATTAGTTTTGGATTGAGATGATATGAGACAGTATCAATCCACGAAGGTTTAATCATTAAATAGAAGCCTTCTGGTTTGATAATAATCTAATTAGATTAGAAATAGTTCTATTAGCAGCTGAGCTAGGCTACATCACAGGCTAAATAATTAATGGTCTCATCAACGATTCAGATAAATACTTCAAGTATTCATCTGATTCGTTCGGATCATACATCATGGCGATGTGATGATCGAATAAATCGCATCAGATGATAATCATGCAAATCCGCTGACGAAAGCCTTTCCTCATCAGAAATTTGAGTGAACCGTACATAGTTCGGGTGTATGACACTTGAGTGATTGGCTATAGGCCAAGTGGGAGATTGTTGGATAGTTATGACCCATAGCATCACTATTTGTACATATCATGGTGTTGTTGTACAAATTAACTATGTGACAAAGGAAATTGCTCTTCTATCATTTATAATTAGATTACCAAGATGTATAAATGATAGAAGGTCCATATGATTAGTTCCGGATTGAGATGATATGAGACAGTATCAATCCACGAAGGTTTAATCATTAAATATCCCTAGTCAGAGTATTATCGAGATTGGACATCGATAATGCGTAAAAGACTAGTATTACACTTGTGCGCGTTGTGAGGGCATAACAGCATAGTTCTCATATATTTGGGTATAGGATACTCATGCAAGTGTAGTAGGAGGTTGTGTTTTATCGATGGTACGGAAAACATCTTCGCTCTGGATAGACCCCTCGGAATTCCATTGGTAGTATGACTATGTGTCTATGGAAGTCCGAATCAGGGTAGGTGTATTTGGTTTTAACCTAAGACTTGCACCGCTAATACTTGCGACAATCAATATACTTTGGTTTTGGTCGTCCAGGGCTTTAACAGGTTCAGTGTACGCCTCTTCTGGGTATATTGAGAATCGTATTGGGTGTGATGTCGAGATGGAAGTATCACTCTAGTCATAGTGGAGATGATGATCACGTAGGATACGGAACTGGTTCTCTTATGTACTGCAGTCATCGGGATAATATAACTAGGTCATGATTATCCGATATAGAGACTAGTTACCAGAGATCCGATATGTGCTTTGTACGGGGCAGACACAATTCCAGCCCCAGGCCTTGCACGTGACACCCGATACTGGATTGAAATACGCAATACTACGTATACTACCCCTGATATAGATCATTTATTCCTGTAAGGATATTTCTGGAGAATTGGGTAGGAATGGCGCTTTGCTAGAAGCCAACCTTGTCTTGTAAATCGTTAAAAATGTAGTACGAGGTACTTACGTGTTCGGATAGTCCGACGACCGGATGTACTGCCAACATATCCGGGGATCTCATGGGTCGCTTCCCGAAGATTCACCGATGACAATTGACTCGAACAGAATTAATCTAGGATTAATTATGAGAGAGAGAAAATTAATCTAGGATTAATTACGGAAAGAATTAATCTGAGATTAATTCGACTAAAAGAGAGAAAGCGATTAATTTGGAATTAATCGGCAAAGTAAATTTAATAATTAAATTGGATTTTACTATTTAATTTATTTAATTGGGCTAAAAAAAATATATTGGATACTAGGTACACTAAATTTTTTTATTATATAAAGATGATATTGAGATAAACACATTAGATGTGAATAACAGTATTTATATTTTGAATATAAATAAATCTCAAACGTATGACATGACAAACAAATAGCTCAAACTGATTTAATCAGTTGAGACTTATATGTGGCATTGTTGTCTGGGACAAAATTAACAAGACTCGTATATCCACACTTTCAAAGAGTGGGTACTATGACAAATTTGATTCCATTCAAATGATGTCTATGAATCTAGTTTATTAGGCAAAGTGCCTAAAACACCTTTACTTGGTAAAAGTGCAAGTGCCACCGATCTGTTAGCCCTTGTTCACAGTGACGTAAGTGGGCTCATATCTAGCTAGGCTAGAGGTGGATATGAATGTTTCGTGACCTTTATGGATGTGGCATCGCGTTATGATTATGTGTTTCTTTTGAAACACAAATCGGAAACTTTTACAGTTTCGACACGAAATAGATAAATAGATCGGCTAAAGTATTAAACCATCACGGTTTGACCATGATGAAAATACTTAAGCAATAATTTTCTCAAATACTTGAAAGAGTATAGTATTCTTTCAATGAGGACTCCTCCCGGAACATGTCAATCTGAGGGTGTGTCTGAACAGAGAAACCGAATTTTGTTGGACATGATAAGGTTAATCATGAGTCGCTCTGAGCTACCATTTCCTTCAACGGATACGCATTTAACAGTGCAGAACTTATTTTGAATAAGGTTCCATAAAAATCTGTTTGACAGATTTCCTATTAGATATGAACAGGAAGAAACCGAGTTTTCTCATTCCTGATGATTTGAGAATGCTAGGCATATGTTTCGATGATACCAAACTAGAACCCAAATCGGATAAGTGCCTAATTGTGGGTTATCGTAAGGAAACCAAAGTATAGTACTTATACAACTCACAAGAGAACAATTTAATTGTTGCTCACCATGCGGTTTTCTTAAGAGGAATACATATATGTAGTGGTAAGTGGGAGGATAGTAAAACTCGATGAAAATCGGCATAGTTCTCATATATTTGGTTATAGGATACTCATGCAAGTGTAGTAGGAGGTTGTGTTTTACCGATGGTACGGAAAACAGCTTCGCTCGGGATAGACCCCTCGGAATTCCATTAGTAGTATGACTATGTGTCTATGGAAGTCCGAATCAGGGTAGGTTTATTTGGTCTTAATCTATGACTTGCACCGCTAATACTTGTGACAATCAATATACATTGGTTTTCATCGTCCAGGGCTTTAACAGGTTCTGTGTACGCCTCTTCTGGGTCTATTGAGAATCGTAGTGTATTGGGTGTGATGTCGAGATGGAAGTATCACTCCAGTCATAGTGGAGATGATGATCACGTAGGATACGAAACTGGTTCTCTTATGTACTGCAGTCATCGGGATAATATGACTAGGTCATGATTATCCGATATAGAAACTAGTTAACAGAGATCCAATATGTGCTTCGTACGGGGCAGACATAATTCCAGCCCCAGGCCTTGCACGTGACGTCCGATACTGGATCGAAATACGCAATACTACGTATACTACGCCTGATATAGATCACTTATTCCTGTAAGGATATTTCTGGAGAATTGGGTAGGCATGGAGCTTTGCTAGAAGCCAAGCTTGTCTTGTAAATCGGTAAAAACGTAGTACTAGGTACTTACGTGTTCGGATAGTCCGATGACCGGATTTACTGCCAACATATCCGGGGATCTCATGGGTCACTTCCCGAAGATTCACCGATGATGTATGACTCGCACTTTATTAATCTGGGATTAATCAGATGAGAGAGAAAATTAATCTGGGATTAATTGCGGAGATATTTTATCTGAGATAAAATATTAATTAAAGAGAGAGAACGATTAATTTGGAATTAATCGATAAAATTAATATATTCGATATATTAAAAGAAATTGGATTTCAATGCGGAATTGAAATTAGATTTTAATTCGGGCGAACGAGTTAATTTAGAATTAATTCGTTAGCGACGTGAATAGTGATTTTGCTAAGCATAATTATTTAATTATGTCGCAATGGAAAATTTGTTAATTTGGAATTAGCGAACCCGAGCCTGGGAGTGTTTGCGGGCGCACTCGCATTGTGAATTAAAGTGCGGCCCAGAAGTCACATAAAGCGTCAAATCACTAGTCAATCGATTGATGTGATGTCTAGTCACTTTGAGTGATTTGAAACCTTGTTATGAGTGATATGAATAGTGATGGAAGTGGTTGGCTTTAATGCCTTGACGTTTTTTATTTGGAAATTGGTTTTTGTATTTTTGATTTTTGGAAAATCAAATTGATATACACAACACAATTTATTCTCTCTCTTCACATCATCATTCACGGTTTTAGAAACCCATTCTCCCTCCTCTCATCTCTCTCGACCTAGGGGCATCTTCTTCCTCAAATTTCTGGTTTCACCGAGAATAAAAAAGAAGCTTAGTGAGGATTTGTTGCAAATTTTCATGGAGTGCTAGCATGCTTTAGGAGTCTTGCGAAGGTGATAGGGAACCGCACTTGTGAGTATGGAATCACCACTTGGAGCTTGGAGCATCAATGGAGGACCATGGCCGAATTTTGGAGGAGCACAAAAAGCCCACTGCCGTGAGCACCTTAGAGGAGGAAAATAATTTTTTTGTTCGTCGCATCGCTCAACCGATCATTGTAAGTATTCTGCCACTTCTTTGAGTATTCGCACATATGTTTCATTGCTTGATTTGATCCTTGGGACCTTAGAGAAACCCAATATTCTTTCCTCGTGGGATCGATATTTTTATACTACTTGAACGATACGTGCGCTTGCGTTATACGTGTGGGTTTACGCCGGTCAATGGGGTTGTTTCCTTATCAAACACTGAATTCTGGGCGAATTAGGGTTGCATAGTCCGGTTACACTCCCACCAAACAACATACGCATATCGCGACGCTCACCAATGGAAGTCGCGACATGCAAACACTGATCACATTCTGCATGGATTTCATGTTGACATATGTTGAGCCTCCATGTGCATAACATTGTAACTTTTATGAATTCAATTTGGCATGCCCTGTATGAATTTTCACGTGTTATTGAATTGACTTTGGCATGCTTTGCATTTTAGAATCTCCATTCAATTTCTATTTTGGCATGTTGCATGTCCACTTCATGTAATTTGCGCGTTTACTTCTTCAATTCATATTTTGGCACATCGCGACATGTCCAATTCATGGCATTCTATCAACTTTTTACTCTTGCGCGCGTCGCGATGCAATTTTGGTTTCAAGATGTGTATTATGCTTATGAAATTTGTCCCCAATTTGCTCTGAACTTGGCCGTTTCATCCCTAGTTGATTTTTTTAAAATCTCGGCATTATTATAACAACAAAACAACCCTAAAACTCATCAAAGCGCCCATAATATGTGATGTAACACGTAAAACATTAAGCTAGATGGGTGGGAAAAATACGTATATTGACCGCTCATCAGTACCTTCATCATATATCCCACCTCCACATGTATAACCACATTTGGCTCACCAGACAGTAGTCTCACAAACCATATCTAATCCTATTCTTTTTCAAGCAAGACCCTCTACCTTATCCCTTCAGCCTCCTTCATTAATAGTCTAGGTTTTACAGTGACAATAGTTACTAGTCTCTTCACATAATTTCTGTAAGCATCATCCACCTACATTTTCAAGAATAAAGTCCTCCCCCAACCCATGTTGATTTATTGGGAAGTCAAACTGTATATGTACCGCCTTGGGGTGTTTTCCAGAAAGTGCAGTAGAGTTAGTCAGTTTTCAACTGAGGGATGTAGCTTATACCAAATTCATTACTTTTCGGGATATGCAGCGGCCGGGTGCTCCTTCGTTGACTTGGGCTGAGTTCAGTATTGTCTTTTTGTTTGGATTTATGTCCTAAAGTGTTAGGGATGTTAGGGCTTACGAGTTTGATTTGTTAGTTTTTGGGGATCAGATGATAGTTTCCGAGTATAACATACAAATTACTCGATTATCCCGACATACCCCTCATTTAGTTAGTACTGAGAAGATAAAGGTGAAAAGGTTTGTTCTTGGGCTCTGAGGTTACTTACTCCGATCAATTCAATTTGCGAAGACCCTATAGAGGTTACGCAGGTTGTGAGGACTTAGCCAGTCATTTTTTATGGATACACGTATCCCGCTAATTCGGTACTATTGGGCATATTAGGTTTTGATGTTATTTTGGGGATGGACTGGTAAAAACATCATGCAGTGTTGGATTGTCGAGAAGAGACCATTATTTTACATATTCCAATTCAGACGGTTAGGGTTTATTGGGGGGATTGGAATGTAGTGCCCCATAATTTGATATCAACTATGCAAGCGCTCAAGCTTATCTAAAGGAAGAATATATGTAATTTAGCTTATGTGACAGATACATGAGAAGAGTATCGAACAAGTTCCAGTGGTAAAGGAATACTCTGATGTTTTTCCGAAAAAATTGCCAAGGTTACCGCTGGATAGAGAGATTGAATTTTTTATTGATGTTTTTTCAGGCATGTAGCCTATATTGGTCCGTCCGTATAGGATAGCCCCAGTAAAACTCAAGAAATTGAGGGCACATTTACATGACTTGTTGGATAAGGGTTGTATTCGCCCCAGTGTATCTCCATATGGTGCACCAATGTTATTTGTAAATAAGACCGATGAAACCATTTGGCTATGTATAGATTACCGAAAGCTGAATAAGGTGACAATCAATAATAAGTACTCGTTACTGAGTAGCGATGACTTATTTGATCAACTGCAAAGGGCGCAATGCTTCTCTAAGATCGATATTCGGTCAGGATATCATCAGTTTAAGATTAGAAAAGAAGATGTTCTAAAGATAGCCTTTCAGACCAGATATGGACATTACGAGTTCTTAGTGATGTCATTTGGCATTATCAACGGCCCAGCAGATTTAATGGATTTTATGACTAAGGTATTCGGGCCCTTTTTGGATTGAATTATGATAGTATATATTGATGACATCATGATGTATTCACGCAGTGACCAGAAGCACATGGATCATCTTCATCAGGTACTACAGATACTAAGAGAACACAAGCGGTATGCCAAGTTCTTGAAGTGTGAGTTTTGGTTATCTAGCGTAGTGTATCTAGGACATGTAGTGTCGAAAGAGGGGATCAATGTAGACTCTCAAAAGATCGAGGCCATTCACAGTTGGCACTAACCTACTAGTGTGACAAAGATCCCTAGCTTTCTAGGGTTAGCTGGATATTGTAGAAGCTTCGTTGAGAATTCCTCCAGAATATCTACCTCGTTAACACGAATGAATCATAAGAATATGAAGTTTGAATGGTCAAATGCCTACGAGAGGAGCTTCTAAGAGCTTATATAGCGGTTGACTGCCGCTTCTATCCTAGCATTTCCATCAAGACCAGGAGGATATGTGGTGTACTGTGATGCTTCTAGAGTGGGTGTACGATGCCTATTGCTACAGAGAATAAAAGTCATTGTTTATGCATCCAGACAGCTAAGGCCATATGAACAGCATTATCCCACCCATGACCTCGAGATGACATCAATAATTTTTGCCTTAAAAATATAGAAGCATTACTTATATGGCGAAAGTAATATAAGCAATATCCAAAGTCAGAAGGAACTTAATCTGAGACAAAAATAATATATTGAATTACAGAAAGATTATGATTGCTCCACTTAGTATCATATTAGAAAGGCTAATGTGGTAGCTGATGCATTAATCATAAAATATATGGGGAGCCTATTCTATTTGATGATGGAGAGATGACATCCAGCTAGGCAAATCTAGAGTTATATTCAGAATGGAGTGAGCTTTAAAATAAATAGTCAGAGAGCATTACTGGCATAGATACAAGTCTCGTCCACCCTTGTAAATGAGATTAGAACTGCTCCAAAAGAAGACCCTCAGTATCAACATTTCATAGACAAATCAGAGCAAAGCACGGATGATAAGTATCATATAGATAGCAAGGATCTCATGAGGAAGCAGAACATGATTGTAGTTCCCCAGTTCAGGAGTTGAGATATTCATTGTTGGAGAAAGCTCACGCCTCATCTTATACCATGCATCATGGAATCACTAAAATGCATCATGATCTCAAAGATATTTACTAGTGGGATGGCATGGAGAGAGATGTTACAGAGTTTGTTATGAAATCCCATACCTGCCAGCAAGTGAAAGCATAATATCAAGACCGGCAGGGAAACTTCAAAGCCTCAGAGTGGAAATGACAACAAATTACTATAGATTTCGTAGTTAAGCTTTGTAACACCCCGTTAATCCTGATGAATACTAAGATATAGAAGGAATAATACATGATATAAATCATGCTCAACATCATTTGTGCTCGTGAAATTGCTTGGCGGACAATTGACAAGTCCTTTACAGTTTCGATACAGAATTCATTTTTTGTACCACTCCAAACATCCCTTAGTATTTGGGGCATAAACGTTTCATAATATCACCGATGTTTATGAATTTTATATCGTCAGAAATCTAAGATCGAGACCTACAACTTTTGCATCGGATATATTTCCAAAGTCAAATTAGAATTAGGTAAAAAATAATGATTTCCATAGCTACTACAGTAGAATCGGGAATAGCCTAGATTTGGGTGATGTGGCTCAATCCTAGCCACCCATTTCAAAACAAAAATCAGCCATTTGCCCTATAAAAAATGTGATCCATGTTTCTAGGGAGTTCTCCAACTTTCTTCATTCTCATGACAAACTTTGAGGAAATGGTGATGATTCTCAAATTCCAAGCACACCAAGTAAGCTTCTTTTTCTTCTTCGTTCCTTTAATCTTGAGTTTATGGCATGAATCTTCTTCCCCCAAATTCACACATGGAAGAACCTTAGAATTCATTTCTTCATTTTAGCTTTTATCAAGTTGCTAGCATGCATAAATATGCATTTCATGATTGTATAAGAAGAAATTTGCATTACTTTATGAAATGCCAAAATTCTTCTCAACTTAGGGCATTGGCCAAAATTGTATGGTTCTTGAGGGTGAGTGTTTTTGTTTCTTGATGGTAATTGATAGTGAAGCATGCATTAGGCAATGTTTGATATGAGTTATTTTAGGTATAAGTTGGTAATTTAAAGTTGCATTTTTCATGAGCGTTGGATGAATTACATTTGTGTGTGAGGGTTTGAGTTTCTGAAATAATGCTTATTCAAATGCTTGGATGATGTTTTACACATGTTGATGTGAAGATGAATGCGTTTGAATTATTTTGGGCAGTAATAATGAAGAATTGGTTTTGGCCCTGAAATCGGGAGAGCATCGCGATGCCAATGTGCTAGTGTCGCAACGCGTAATAGGAAGATGCTCCATGCCTCAGGTCGGTCATGGTAGACTCAGGTCGGTCGTGTGAAAGAATCGGGTCAGTCATGTGGTAGACTTGGGTCGGTCATGTGGAAGACTCGGGTCGGTCAAGGTAGAATCGAGTCGGTCGTGTGAAAGGCTTGGGTCGCTCGTGTGGTACACTAGAGTCGGTCGGGTAAAATACTCTGGTCGGTCATGTGGAAGACTCAAGTCGATCGTGAAGAAGACTCGGATAGGTCATGTGGAAAACTTGGGTCGGTCACATTGAAGACTCGGGTCAGTCGTTTGAAAGGCTCGGGTCAGTTGTGTAGTATGTGAGTATCGTGACACGTATCAAGCAGAAGTACTCAAATTTAGTCTGATTGTATGAGCGTCGTCTGGAGTCGCGACGTTCAGCAAGACCAGTTTCATCTCAATTCAGTTTAGTCCTAGGATGTTAAAGTCAGTTAACACGTCAGCTATCCCGACACATATGCAGAATGCATAAGCATCCACCTCATCCATGATCATGAATAGCTTCTCAGTTAACTATGCTAACCGTACTCGGATATAGGTCGGTATGACTTTTCCGCAGGAACCATAATTTTCTTCGACGAAGGAAAGAATTGCCAGCCAAATTCCAAATTAGTGAGTGGACTTTTTTCTCAAATTGATTTTGCTTATATGTTTTTGAATTGAAACTCACTATCCGCACTTAGGCGTTAGCCAAGTTTATTTCCAATTGTTTTATGAATATGAATGTTTTGATAAATGTTTTAGAAAGTGATAATTTTTAAAGCATGATTTTGATGATTTTTGGAAGCATGGGAGAAAAACCCACCTCAGTTGTAACTTGGTACAAAAATTAGAATTGACAGATTCAAAACATGTCCACACGTAGTTCAGAACTAGGGATGAAAGATGCCTCTAGATCCTAGATTCAGGACTAGGGGACGCCGAGACGTAACGCCCATATACCATAGATTCAAAGTCGAGATGATAGCGTTTATCCGCACATCTGGCTCTAATTCAGTGGCTTGGGGAATGGCGAGACGTAACGCCCCAAGACCACTAGTTTAGGCGTATGGTGGGATGGCGAGACGTAATGGCCTCATACGTCGGGTTTTTCAGAGACATATTTTCAGAGATAAGGTTTTTAGAGATATGATTTTCAGAAAAGATTTTTTATGAAAGAGATTTAGAAAGAGCAATTTTACGAAATAGTTTTAGAAAGAACTTTGTTTATCGAAAGACTCAGAGTTTTACAGACAGAAAAGATTTCCATAATAGTTTTGCAAAGAGAGTTATGTTTTCAGATAAGAAATAGGTTTCAAAAAAGATTCTTTTCTTAAGAGGACTTCGATATTTAGAACCATGAATTTATCATAAAGTATTTCAATTTTCAGTTTTAAAATTTTCCGCCAACTGGGTCGTACAAACGATCTAACCCCCATACTCCCATTTTTCTATTTTGCAGGTTACCCAGAGGACGAGCTCGAGAGGATGGATATTGATGGCAGTCACTAGGGTATTTAAGTCTAACAGATCGAGTACAAAGTTATAGTGCAGTCATAATCAATGTAAAGTTGTATGCATACAGTAGTATTGTAAAAGTCATTGTAATAAGTTAAAAGTGTCCATTACAGAGTAGTAAAGAGAAGTGTATTTGAGTATACATTTATAAGTTGTGAGTATTAGTTGCACTTCATGATATTGAGATGGGCGATGGTCCATTTGCATAAGTTTACGTTTGAGATGAGATTAGTAGTATTTGTCATAGTCAGAAAGTCAGAAGCTCAAGGGATAGGATGGCCTATTCCCTGCCAGTAGCATCTCCTATGAGAGAGATGTTACAAAGATGGTATCAGAGCATGGTCTAAGGAGTCAGTGACTGCAGTGGGTAGAATGTTGGGGTCTTGTATACTTAGTATGCCCATGGTACTTATATGCGAGGCACTACCTCTCCAGTATCCAATCATCAAGTACGTCATCAAGTTCTATAGACAGATTAGTAAGAATTCCCAAGTTATTCGAATATTCTTCCTTAAGAAAGCAACCATACTCTCTCTTCAAAGTTGAGAATCCTTCCGTAGTTATCCTAGCTTATTATCAGAAGTTCAGAACAAGCTACGAAAATAGATAGTAAGATACTAAGAATGTATACTCAATGGAGTGGAAAAAGAAAGCTAAAAAGAAAAGTAAAGAATAAAGTACATATGCTTAAAGTAACTAAAGGCAGTAAGAGGTTGAGATACAGAATGAGATAATAAAGAGAATGCCAGAACTTATAGTAGTAAGGGGAATATAGCAAGCCCGAGCAAGAACAAATATTAGTTAGACCCAAGTAAAATTCCTCCCCTCCTTAGAAAATTATTTTAAACAGATCCAATAGCCTTTGAGTACTTCGTATAGATAGTAAGTTTCCTGAATCATGAAGGATAGTCAGAAAGATGAAATAAGCAAGAAATCAAGATTAGTTGTGGAAGTTTTCAATAGACATGAGATGCCAAAGAGAACGTAGAGATTCTAGACACCCAAACCCAGGTTCGTAAATGGATAAATTGAATATCGTCAAGGAAACTAACTAGTTGCCTTAGCTAAGAAATATGATATAGATAATGCCCTGATTTACCGAGATTCTAACCTATCAGTGACAACGATTAAGGTAACTGTCCTGAAAAAGTCTATCTCATACCTATCCTACATGAGTAATTGACTCTACCAGGACATAGAATCCCAAAACAAGGATATTGACATCCATTGAGATGTGATTGTTTGCCCTATCCTTCACCAGTATCGATGAAGATCACCGTATGAAAGCTCAGTATACATAATGTTATATCCTAAGACTGAAATAGAAAATACTAAAATATAGATCACCCAGAAAAGATCCAAGGAATTTCTTGAAGTCAAAAAATAAAGAAACCGACGCAAGTCAATATGGAAAAGTTTGTAGTACTAGTAAGAACCTATAGATCGGACCAATGCCAGTGGAAATCCTTGTAAATTAAAATGACAGCCCAATGAGAAAGGAGATATTCAGAAGTTAGCAAGAGTATCAGTACGAACAGTAAAGTTAAATGGCATAGATGTAGCCTAAGCAAGAGTAGAGAGCAGAGATCTAGAAATTAGCCAATAGGAGCACAGCATGGAACAAAGAGATAGGATATGTAGATAATATAGGAAAATGTGGAAAGTAACAAAGGAGTTTGGCATATATAGTAACATTGAAGAATTAGTTTGAAGACAGTAATGTAAAAGGGGACCTCAGGATGGTCGATAAAGGTTGAAGAACATTACGACATTAAGTAGTCAATGTAGATCCCAATAGAACAAATGGTAATTCTCCTTCCAGTAGCCCCTACCCTCGTAAGTATTTAGACACCTAACCAGACCATCACTGAGCTTAGAAAATCAACAGTAATGTGTGCATTCCCAAATCTCTATGGAGAGCATGTATTACCCCCTCAAGTTAGAGCTTAGTAAAGATTTGAACAAGTAAATGAGAATATTTAACGAGCCAGACAAATTATATGAGACAACAAAATAGCCGAACCAAGGAGTTCGACAGAACCTAGATAAGGATCATAAGATAGTGATATTCTGTAAGAGATGGAGAAGTTTGAATTCACAGTAAGCCAAGCTAAAATTGAAAGTGATAACCAAATCCATCATGAAAACGTGGCCTCAAAGAAGGTAAAAGTTTAAAATATAAAAGGAATCAGAGAGAGCATAAACCAAAAAGAGGTTCTCAGTAAAGGCTAGTGTGATCAATAGTCAGAAATAAGTCAGTAGTAAACTTGAAGGAGGTAATTCAAAAAAAATTTGCCAGTAGTGCCATAATGTGGGAGTCTTATATCAAATGAGTAAAAAGGGGAAATCCTAGAATTATGAATGAGCAGCATGTGCAACTACATCACATATAGTTAGTGAGACCACCTCGACCAAGAAAGACTTCAGGATCAGCCCCACCCGCCCAACCCTCGTTAGACTATAGCAGTAAGGATGAACCTCGATGTTCATCCCGATGATATTCTCATAACTAGATGAATCTGAAGTGTAGTCTAGTATCCTATAAGGTAGGGTAAGTGACATGTAAAGGATAATATCTCTCGGATAACAAGGCAGAGACATAGACCAAAAAAGTGTCAAGTATAAAATAGAGCGGAAGAGAAAAGGAAAAGAACTCTAAGTAAAAGAGTTAAAGGAGGAGCTGTCTAGATAAAACGATGAAAAGAATGAGCATTAGTAAGTAAGGACAGGAATACATGAGTAACAACAATAACCAGAAATTGAAGAAGAATGGCATCAACAGGATATATTATGGAATGCATAGCAGCGAGCCTTAGGCGTTAATATGAGACTCAAGTTCTATTAGATATAGATGTAAAAGGAGATAACAAGTAAAACTCGTATGTTCCCCTTCGCAGCTCGTCATTATAAATAAGGCTTCAGATGACGTTAAACAGACTTATTGAAATATAACGTAAAGAACCAAGAAAACTAAGTATAAAGATATTGTTGTGATGAGTGAAAATGGGATATCCTAAATTACAACCAGATAAAGAGAACAAGTTAGCGTAAAAGATAGTGAATTAGATTATACTAGCAAAATGTTTAAAGGTACGAAAGAAATATAAGTATTAACTATAATCGAATCACCAGCGTCGCTGAATATAAGAGGCGTCAGTAAACGAAAATAATAAGCTAGAACTATAAGGTCCTAAGCCACATAAATAAACAGAGATAAGAGAACTTGAAGGACGGAGCCCATAGGTGGCTGAAGATTAATGCGGAGGAAATAGAGTGTAAATAAGATCGAATATATGGCATTAAGGAAATACCTATTAAGGAGAACCCGAAGTCTAAATACCATTATTGAGGATTAGTGATTCAACTTGGGTAATGTGGGTGCGATCATATTAGCACTTGTATACCAAATTTAGTTCAAACCTTACAGAACTAAACATGCTTAGTAAGAGCAATAATGAAATGAGTAACCATCTGGAGAGCCTTAAAAATATTAAATCTTTAAAGAATAGAATAAGATAAAGTGAAATACAGTCACAGAGTATCAGACAGAAAAGTAAGTCACTTAAGGCACTAGTTCGGGGAAAACATAAGTTCATATTTTAGAAATTGAATACTTCCAACACATTTTCAGGATGTTGTGAAGTATAGAATAAAAGATAGATGAACATTATGGATGATAAGTTCCATGAAGAGAAAACGGGTTGCTGAAAGGACATCCAAGGATTACGTATCCAGCTATAAGTGTAGAATATAATGTACTAGAATAAGAGGTTCCCATAAGTCATAGTACTAAGTTCTTGAGCAAGATAGCAGAAAGAAAGTTAAGGAAGATAAGAGTAATAGAGACACAAATGTCCTCAAATCAAGATACACCTAGAAGTTCAACCTCAGAATGGATTCGATGACGAATCATATTAAAGGACGGGAGAAAATATAACACATCAGTAATCCCGACTACTACTACAATGACTACTATATTATAAGAGGCATAATACATTATATAAATCATACTCAACCGAGCATGTGCTCGTGAAATTTCTTGGTGGACATTAGACAAGTCCTTTGCAATTTCGATAAAGAATTCATTTTCTGTACCACTCCGAACAACCCTTAGTATTTGGGGCATAACCTTTTCATACGATTTTCGATTTTTATGAATTTTATATTGTTAGAAAGCTCAAACCGATTTCCAAATTCAAATCAAAAGTAGGTCAAAAATCATGATTTTTATAGCCGCTATAATAAAATTCAGGAATAGCCTAGATTTAGGTGATGTGTCTCAATCCTAGCCACCCATTTCAAAACAAAAAGCATCCATTTGTCCTATAAAAATGACACTATTCGCCTATCTCCTTCTCAAGCAAACACGTGAGCCATGGTTCTAGGGAGTTCTCCAATTTTATTCATTCTCATTACAAACTTTGAGGAAATGGGGATGATTCTCAAGTTCCAAGCACACCAAGTAAGCTTCATTTTCTTATTCCTTCCTTTAATCCTGCGTTTATGGCATGAATCTTCTTCCCCTATATTCGCACATAGAAGAACCTTAGAATTAATTTCTATTGGGATATATGCCCTAGAGCTTCATGTAATGTAAACGGTATTATATTTTATGAAATAAAATGATGCATTATTCATTTATCAAAGTGTTTGTTTTAATATCGCATATTGTCAATTGTCTTGAATACCCTAGATTACTCATGTAATTTCAGACTTAGTGTATGAGTGTCATACACAAGAGGATTTAAGTCTGAAGTTAGTAATCTTAAATAGTCCATAGAGAGCAAACAAAATGGGTATTTTGTTTGTGGTTTATCTATAGCTGCGGTCCATTCTAGAACTATATGACGACCATAATCAGGGATCATCCATGTGGAGACATGAGAATAGAGGGACCTTGTATGATATGATCATATAGGACCGGACCCAGATAGAAATAAGTTTCTTATATATCCGTTAAATAAAGAAATTTATTTCGATCTACCAGATAGTCATATATGGATTGATCTTAATCCTGAGTGTACTACGAACTCATGTATGACAGGCTATGTCCTTTGATTTACAAAGGTGAGGTTGGTGTAGCAATCCCGACCAATAGCTACGTACTTTGGAGACACGGTTTGGTGTGTAACTGGGGACATTTTATATAGATATGAAGTTCACTCCTTCTTACGAGAAGTAGAAGAGTATCTTTCTTAAGGGTTGATTCGTTACTTGAACGGTTAGAGTGCTCAAGTCTTTCTATTATGAATAGAAAGATTAACATTCATAGTGGTTTTGAATAAATCATTCAATAAAGAATCAATGGTACTTAAGGTAAAAATAATTGGAGGGGTATAACGGACATTATGACCCGGCTCTAATTACGAGATACTCGTGAATAGGTTAATCCATATGTAATGACTATATCGATAGACACCGATGTGGTTTGTATAACATCACCAATCCGGGAGATGTTACTGGCAGAGAATAGGTTGTACTATCCCCATAAGCCACTGACATCTTATCTATAAGCAATGATAATACTTTTCTCAATATTATTTTATATATGGAACCAATGCCCATATCCTCATCATGGAACGTAACATAAAATAAACACGACTATACAAACAATATCATATTTCTTAACAACTCTGTAATGAGAATTTATATGCAACTCTGTTATACAAAATTTATGAGACTACACTTTATTTGACTAGACTGAACTCCACTTCTGACTATACGTGGTGGACCGAATACGCTAGTGACTGCCATCAGTATCCATCCTCCAGAGCTCGTCCTCCATGAACCTGCAAAACAAAGCACTGGGAGTGGGGGGTTAGATCGTTGAACGATCTAAGTGAGTGGATGATTTAAAACAAAAACTGAAATACTATTTTGAAAATACTTGGTTCTAAAACTAAGATTTTCCCAAAAAACAGTCTTATATAAAATATAACTCTTTTCTTATCTGAAAACTCTGAAATCTATTTCTAAAAATCTTGACTGAAATCTCTTCCGTAAAACTTATTTTTTCTAAAATTCTCTTATAAATATGATGTTTCTAAAAACTTTTCTTTCTAGAAAACTGACTATGAAATATGTATCTGAAAACTGTTCTGAAAACTGATCTCTGTATTTGAAAACTTGACGTATGGGGGCGTTACGTATCGCTGTCCCCCGATACGCCTAACTAGAGCTAGGAGTGCAAATCCATGACTTTGGGGCGTTACATATAGTCGTCCCCCAAAGCATGCCACTTATGTCATTGCAACTAGTGGTCTTGGGCAGTTACGTATCGTCGTCCCCCAAGCCACTGAACTAGAACTAGGGGTACATATCTATGCTACCCTTCAAGCTCTGAAACTAGGATCTAGGGGCATCTGCCATCCTTAGTCCTGAACTAGGATCTGGGGGCGTTACATATCGCCGTCCCCCAGTCCTCTACATGTGCACATGTCATCCTTCAATAAAATGACTGTATCTAGTTACATACCGAGGTGGGTTTTTCCCCATGCCTCGAAAACCATAAAATCATACTTTGAAAACATTTTTTTCTCAAACATAACTTAAAACATAACCTTTCATGAAATATTTGTAATAAAAATTAACTAACGCCCTAAAGCGTAAAAATAAGTCTCATATGTAAAATACATCATAACTAATCTTTTCATGTATTCATATTGTCAATACTTAGGACATAACCTTGAGGTATTTTTTCTCCGAAGATCTTCTCGATTAGCTAAAGAGTTTGAGACAAAGTATTTATACTGAGCCTAACTTTGTGTACCTTTATGCTAAAACTGGTCCATTTTTGCTAAAACTGGTCCATTTTACTCATCTGCACCTTTGATTTCTTTGCTCGTACAAGTACAGTTACTGTCTTTTATGTTTTTTATTCTTTATTTGCTTACTTGTACTCTATAATGCTCCACCTTCAATTATCTCTCGAATCATATCCTATTAAGAGTTGTCCCGATCTCGACAATTTCGATTTTCTTAATTTCTTTGACCGTCTCTAAGTTGTACTTAGCCTCTTCTTGGTTTATCCTATATATATTATTCTCAATGAACATGGGGATCACTATCACCCTTCTTTCTCCCTTTTCTGTATACGATAAAATTTCAATCTTATCCCGGTTTTGAAAAGCTTACTATTCCGTAGTACCATTGAAAGTTTGTCTTATCATCATGCACATCTATCATTGTTTGTCTGGTATCTAATTTATTATTAACCCTTCTCAACAGTTTTACCTCAACCTTTCACCTGATTTTCTTCTTGTCTTTTTTCTTGTCCATAACTATTTGTAGAACTTCTGGTTCCTCTGTCTCTGTCTTTTACTTTGAGAGGCATCATCCTTACAATTCTCTAGTTGTGTCTATCGTTGATTCATTTATATTCTGTTATTGCTTACTACTATTTTCTCTCTTAATCGGCTCATATAAACGATGGTTGGGAGGGTGGGGTTGAGTCATGAATCCTAACCAATAGTAGTAATCTCAATAGCTTCTCATGCCATGGTTGTACTCATTGTTTACCTATAAGCCTATAACTTTCCGTGTTTACACCTTTGGCTTGACTCTCATACTAAAATTCTTCTGCTAAATATTACCTGAGTTTCATATTTCAACTTCACTCTTAATTCTTCCTTCCGACTATCGATCATGCTACCTCTTATTGTGGACCTTCTTTAGAGTCATGTCCTCTAAAAATTCCATTGTGCTGCCTTTGTACATTTTTTCACTAATTTTTGTTGCTTGAACGTATGCGATCATTATTTACCCTCAGAGTCCTTCTATACTTTCTTTATTATTTTTCCTTGTGAATTTTACTCCGCTTACTTAGATTTTCTCCTCATCTCAATTCCTTGAACTTCTTTCGTCAGTACTCCTCTGAAATCTCCATCTACTTCAATTTCTTAGGACTTCTCTACCAAATCCTTTAGTTCATGTACCCTTCTCTTACTAGTTCTTCCATCACAATACAATGAGATTCTTTATAAATTACATATGCTGCATTGCTGAGAATTGTCCTATTTGGTTTCTTACTTTTCTGAGTTTTTGTCTCCTTAAGGTTTTTAATTCAATGATGACTTCTAGATTTTGCTCTATTTTTTGTGTTTTCTAATCTATCTACTCTGTCAAATATGCTTCTTTACTGTTCTTTTCCTTATCGGGCTCTAAGTAGAGAGGTGTGTATATGCATTCCATAAGGATCTGTGAACTCGCATTCCTTATCATTTTCATAAGCCTGGTGACGATCTGGTTAGGTGTTCATGTTTTAGGATTCCTCAGCTTTCATCACCTATCCTGAGGTCTTTGTTTAACATTTATGCCTTCAAGTTTCATTATCTTTGTCACTATATGTACTGAACTCTCTCGTCACTTTCTGCATCCTCTTATATCTTCTTACCCTATCACTTTGTTCTAGACTGAGCTACTAAAGCTAGTGCTGGTCCATTTTTCTTGGCTTCTTCCTAAACTTCTATTCTTCGTCCTTACCAAAAGTTACAACTATGTCATTTAGCCTTGGCGTTCGTAAGGATACTTTTGTTATCTCTTGAGTATCTTCTATTCCATGGGTTTGTCCTTTTATTCTTTCAAAAAAAATTATCAATGTTGGTTGGATCTATAGATTCTCACTAGTTCTGTGATCTTTCTCCTCTTGACTAGGGTCAGGTTCTTTCTTTTCTATCCCTTAAAACCTCTGTAGTTCTCAACTGGGTGGTATATCATTTAGTGCTTTCTATTTCTTACTCATAACAACTTCAGTAACCGGTATTACTAAAAAGTAAGAATCTGTGTAGTTTAGGGCCGTATTTATATCGGGTTTCTTAGGGTATGATTATTTAATCATCTCTGCTTACGGCTTTCTCTTACTTAGTTGCATGTCTGGGTTTGGGAACCTATACTCCCTTTTTAACATCATTAATTCTTCGGGATTCCATGTCTAACTTTGACTTTTGACCTCTCTTATGCTTCTATCATTCCTTTGCGTATTCGGAGGGCATATCATCTACACAGGGTATTCGTGGCTATTGATTTAGTTTGAAAAGGCTCCTTAAGGAAGGGAAACATTCTTGAGGACAGAAGGAAACTTGCATAGATTTATTTGGCAGTCTTACTCTTACTGAGACATGCTATATCGCTTTTTGTTTCTATAAGTTCTAGTATTCTCTTTATCATCTACTTCTATATCTTTCCCACTCACTGTCTCTAGTTACTCGAATATCTATGTATCTTTCCTTACTTTTCTTTCTAGCTTTCTCTTTCTCTTTCTCTTCCCACTTTCCTAGATGGATATCCAATGGTATACTTTGGTTTTGGTCGTCCGGAACTTTAACAGGTTGCGACAATCAGTATACTTTGGTTTTGGTCGTCCGGAACTTTAACAAGTTCTGTGTACGCCTCTTCTGGGTATACTGAGAATCGTAGTGTATTGGGTGTGATGTCAAGATGGAAGTATCACTTCAGTCATATGGAGATGATAATCACGCAGGGATACAGAACTAGTACTCTTAAATGTTATAGCTATTGGGATAGTATGACTATGTCATGATTATCCGATTACAGAGACTAGTTGCTAGTGATCTGATATATGCTTCGTACGGGGCAGACACAATTCCAACCTCAGGCCTAGCATGTGACATTAGATACTAGATCGTATTACGCAATACTTAGTATGCTCTGCCTGATACAGATTATATATATTCCATGTTGAATATATTTCTGGAGAATTGGGTAGGAGTTGTGTTTTGCTAGAAGCCAACCATGTCTTGTAAATCGATAAAAATGTGATAAGAGGTACGCACGTGTTCGGATGGTCCGACAACCGTAATTACTCCTAACATATCCAGGAATATCTTGGGTCGCTTCCCAAAGATTCACCGATGATATTTGACTCGAACAGAATTATCTTGGATTAATTATGAGAGAGAAAATTAATATGGGATTAATTACGGCAAGAATTTATCTGGGATTAAATTCGTCTAAAAGAGAGAACGCGATTAATTTGGAATTAATCGGTAAAATAAATTTAATAGTTAAATTAGATTTTTCTATTTAATTTATTTATTTTGGCTAAAATAATATATTGGATATATTAATTGAAATTGGATTTCAATACGGAGTTAAAATTGGATTTTAATTCAAGCGAACGAATTAATTTGGAATTAATTCGTAAGCGACTTCCATAATAATTTTACTGGGTATTATTATTTAATTAAATTAGATTTAATTACGTATCGACAGAAAACTCGTTTAGTCGGATTAAACGAACCGGACCCAAAGTGTGTGTGTAAGCCAACTAGAATTTGGAATTCAAAATTGGGTGGGACCCACAACTCACATCACTAGTCACTTTGTGATGGAAGTAGTTGGAATAGTAATTGGATTACTTATTACACACACCTACGAACTTTTGAAGTCAACTTTTGGTATTAGTTTTGTTTTTTTGGAAAAACATAACATTTACTTGATTTTTGGAAAATCAACACAACCAAAACTTCTCTCTTTCTTCTCTCATAGCCGAAAGTTCTTCTTCTTGGAGGAGAAAATTTTCACTCAAATTTTGTTCAAGCTAGCACTTAAAGGAGTCAATTAAAGGTGATAGGGAAACTCACCCAAGTATGAATTTTACGAATGAAATGGCTTGGTATTTATAGGCAAAATTTTGCCTCCATCAAATCATCCACCAAATCAATTATTAATTGCTCCACTAATTGCTCCACTAATTGCTCCACCAAATCCATTATTAATTGCTCCACTAATCTCTTATCATGTTTGGTGATGATTTGATAATTTTTATTATTTATTTATTAATTTATTTTTTTTTTGCTTTGAAAATGATTGAAAGTGACTTTAATAATTACACACAACACACTTCTGGATGGTTCATCAATTTCGGGCATGAAATCTTCTGAATTCGAAATTATTTTGTCTTTCGAAGCTGTAGATCTTTAAGTCTTCTTTACTCTGGAACTTGAATCAGCTCAATCCAATATCGGAGTAAAAAGTTATTCCCAAATTACGACAGATGCACAAAACTGGAATTTCCAAAACTGCACTTCGTTAAAACGCCCTTTCAAGTTTCCAATCTCCAAAATTAATATGTCAAGTCCAATTTTTTGCCCTTATTTGACCCATATTTCGTCCTAAATGATTTCATTAAGTCCTAATATTATTTTATCTGTAAAATAAACTAAAACATATCAAAACGTTCATCAAACCCGAGAAACTAAACAAAATATTAAATAAAAGGAGCGGTAAATATTGATATATTTTCCGCTCATCACACCCCCAAACCTAACATTTTGCTACTCCTCGAGCAAAAAAACAAAATAAAATACAAGAAACAATTAAAATTAAACTAAGCCACTTTCGTAGGGATCACGGTTGCATTTAGCATATGCAACAAGCCTTTAAACCCCTAGGTGTCCCTAGTGGACGAGTTATAGTCTCGTGAGGGCTTACAGCAATGATACCCACAAAAATTTTACAAAAGTAAAAAGTTAATAAAACTAATGCACACAAAAGCAAAAAAGACAAGAGAAAAAAGAATATAGAAGTTAGTGACTAATCAGGTGAAACTTCTACTCCAAGTCAATAGTTGTTTTGTTTCATTCTAAATTACCGAATAAGTAAATTCTTCGATTATTTTTACCATTCTCCATATACGCAGTCGAAAAAATATTAATCAACTCATTTTTGCCCACAACAGACACAAGTTCAGTTGATAAGAGAGTAATATTTTTGTCCTAAAGTTCTATCAGATTTCACACCTTTTTGTATGGCAATGGAATAATTTTTCTGATTTTTTTTTCTCTATTTTTTTTTATTTTTTTTTATTTATATACAATATCTTCCATCTATGTAGCGAGCTTTGGGTCAGTGACTCCCAAACCAGTTGGTTTTAGGGCACTAGTGTTAAAACACCCTTACAGACTTAATAACTCGGATCTCTGATGTTTTTTTTTTATTCCATTACTTTTTGAGATGCTTCCTCCAATTAAACTAGAGCACTGAATATTACAAACTTTTCAATTTTAACTCATGTCCGTATGTTACTAAGCATGTTGATAATATCTGCTAACTGAGCATATGAAGATCCATTTTAGTCAATTTTATAAAGAATTTACAAATTAAATAATTCAAAAGGAAATAAACAAAAATTAACTTGTTTCGAAATAGGTTTGAAATACGTCTCAGGAGTGGAAACTCCTTACTCAGCTATCTCTTACCAATTTCACCTTTTTAGTCAAAATAAAAATACAAAAACGCAAAATATTTTTTTAAATTTTGAAAAAATTTCAATTTTTTTTTGTATTTTTCGAAAAATTTTGGACTAAAAATAAAAACAACACACAAACTAAAAACAAGGTACTGATCAACTAATTTCCTCCCCCAAACCTAAATGAGACATTGTCCACAATGTCTTAAACAGTAGAAGAAGAGTTTAGAAGATAGTACCTGGTTAGCTGAAATTCTACAGGAAATTAAAGGTTAAGATCTAGATTAACACGACGCCTCTTACCACGATCGTCTTCAGACCAATTTATCTTTGAAAAGATAGGGTCAACTTGTGGTTCATAGGCTAAGAGTTGGTCAATTAGATCCGGAGCAGTTCTGGCAGTGAAGAGGAGTTCTTTCATAGGTTTTGACACGAACCCATTTCTCCGGGCATCATCAAGAAATACACAAAGAAAATCATAAAATCCATCAACGTTGTACAGCCCAATTGGTTTCTGGTGTATGTTCAGGTTCGCCCAAGATAGCACAATAAAAATTTCCTCCAATGTGCCCAAGCCACCTGGCAAAGCGATAAAAGCATCATCATGGTTAATCATTTCTACCAGTCGTTCAGACATACCTGGCACGATCAGTTCCTCTTCGTTTGATGATCCAATAAGATTTGCCTCTGCCAACGGTCTTGGAATGATTCCCAAAACGTGACTGCCTCCTTTTTGTACGGCCTTTGAAACGATCCCCATAAGTCCAAGATTGCCTCCGCCATATATTAAGTGCATATTTCTTGCAGCTAAGACTCGACCCAATTCTTGTGCTGCTTCTACGTATTGTGGCTTAACACCAACACTACTACCGCAAAACACACAGATGTTTTCAACTCGTCTTCTTGAAGTGGCTTCCATTTTTTTTTATGTATTTCTTTCTCAACTCTGGATGCCTTCAAAAGTGCAATCTTCCAGAAGACGATTAGTAGCGAAATAATATCGTGATAGTCAAAAAGGTCAGGATCCTGTCGGAGAAAACAAAAGAAAAACAACAAAACAAATCACAATTATTAAGAAAAGACAAAGAGATATAATATTTACAAGAAAAGTAACGGCTTGATTGACGTCTATGCGTCAGGGACAAGCTTCCCATCCAATTTTCTTATAAATTGGCAAACAGGGTCTTTTTGAGTCAGATTCCCGAGACTTAACAGTTGTCTTTCTTTTGGAATTGTGCATATAACATGCGAATTTCATGATACACACATCCACTGGGATGCGTCTCAAGAGTTTTAGATATGTCATCCAAAGACTCCATACTCAAGCCATCCCTAATGAAATTAATCTTATCTTCGCGGTTATCAGACACCATTCCTAAAGAACGACAACTAGTATTACAAAACATGCGAGCACATTTATAACAAACACACATTCTTTTGGCTCTTCTCTTTTTAGCATATGTGCTCTTTCCTAAACCAGGCAGATGTGAAATAAAAGAGTCAGAAGACTCACCTGCCAATCGGACCCGTGCTTCAATAATCCAACGAATGTCAGTAGGAATACCTTTGATCATCAGTAGTCTCATCCGTTCCAAGCGAGCTTTGTAAACTTTCATCAGAGATTTTTGAGGGAGGGAAGGAAATTGCTTACGAAGATTTGTGAGAGTTTCTTCCATCTTGAAATGACTAAACCTGCAAAAATTAAACACACAAAAATAAAACACACCAGATCACAATATATACAAAAATTGCATGGGTTACCTCCCTGCTAGCGCTAAGTTTAGAGTCGTCAGCCAGACTTGACTTCTCGAACGTTAAGCTGGATCTGAAAGTGTAACACTTTCTTTTTGTCGCTCAAATGATTCTCCCCAGTAGTGCTTGACACGCTGACTATTAACTTTGAATGTGTTGTTGGTATTGGGATCCAGTAACTCAACTGCTCCATAAGGTAAAACCTGAGTGATCATAAGTGGACCTGACCACCTAGATTTCAACTTTCCAGGGAAAAGTTTCAACTTCGAGTTGTACAACAACACCTGCTGCCTTGGTTCCAACTGTCTGTGCACTATTTTTCGGTCATGCCATTTTTTGGTCTTTTCCTTGTACAATTTGGCATTCTCATAAGCCTGTAGGCGAAATTCCTCCAATTCGTTGAGTTGGTGAAGTCTTTTCTCTCCTGCAGCTTGTGAATCAAAATTCAACTTCTTCAGTGCCCAGTATGCCTTGTGCTCAAGCTCAACTGGTAGATGGCAAGCTTTCCCAAACACCAATCGATACGGGGACATACCAATAGGTGTCTTGTAAGCTGTCTGGTAGGCCCATAATGCATCATCTAGTTTTGTTGACCAGTCCCTTCTTGTTGATCCAACGGTTCTTTCTAGGATTCTTTTGATTTCCCTGTTTGAAACCTCAACCTGTCCATTTGACTGTGGATGGTAAGCTGTGGCAACCTTGTGAGTAACTCCGTATTTGGATAGGAGTGCATCGAAGTATCTGTTGCAGAAATGAGAGCCACCATCACTGATGATTGCACGAGGTGTTCCGAACCGAGTGAAAATGTTCTTTTCAGGATTTTGATCACCACTTTTGAATCATTGGATGGCAATGCAATTGCTTCAACCCATTTGGAGACGTAGTCTACAGCAAGCAGAATGTACAGGTTTCCGAATGATGGAACAAACGGTCCCATGAAATCTATACCCCACACATCGAATATTTCCATTTCTAGAATGTTTTGCAACGGTCCTTCATTTATCTTAGAAATATTTCCCGTTCTCTAGCACCTGTCACATTGAAAAGCAAAAAGATAAGCATCTTTAAAAAGAGTGGGCCAGAACAAACCTGATTGAAATACTTTGGCTGCAGTTTTGTTTCCGATGAAGTGTCTGCCATATGGTGATGAATGACAGTGCTGCAGAACACTATTGACCTCCTCATGTGGAACACATTGTCTCAATAATTGATCAGCACAACGTTTGAACAGGTAAGGCTCATCCCAGACATAATGCTTGACTTCTTTGAAAAACTTCTTCCGTTGCTGAGTTGTCCATTCCAACGACCATTTTCCTGACACAATGTAGTTGACATAGTCAGCATACGAAGGGAATTCATGTTGTTTCATGGCAAACAGCTGTTCATCTGGAAAATTTTCTTTGATTGACAGATCTTTGTCAGCTATTTCTCCATTCTCGAGCCTCGGTAGATGATCTGCCACCTGATTCTCTGTCCATTTCCTGTCTCGAATCTCCACGTCAAATTCTTGTAGAAGAAGTATCCAATGGATCAATCTGGGTTTGGCATCTTTCTTCGTGATCAGATATTTGATTGCTGAATGATCTGTGTAGACCACCACTTTGGGACCCAACAGATAAGAGCGGAATTTGTCAAAAGCGAACACAACTGCAAGCAACTCCTTTTCAGTGGTTGTGTAGTTGAGTTGAGCTTCATTCAGAGTTCTGCGGGAGTAGTAAATAGTGTGGAAAATCTTTGCTTTGCGTTGTCCCAAAACTGCTCCTACAGCAAAATCACTAGCATCGCACATTACCTCAAATGGAAAGGTCCAGTCTGGTGCTACTATGATGGGGGCAGAGACCAGCTTCTGTTTTAAGATCTCAAAAGCTTCCTGGCATTCTTTGGTGAAGTTGAAAGGCACATCTTTCTCCAGAAGATTGCAAAGAGGTTTTGCAATTTTGGAAAAGTCTTTGATAAATCTCCTGTAAAAACCTGCATGTCCAAGAAAACTTCGAATACCTTTAACTGATGTTGGTGGAGGTAGTTTTTCAATTGTCTCTATCTTTGCTTTGTCTACCTCAATCCCCTTTTGTGAGATCCAATGTCCAAGAACAATGCCTTCCTACACCATGAAGTGGCATTTCTCCCAGTTGAGTACCAGGTTTGTATCTTCGCACCTTTGTAACACCTGTTCCAAATTTTGCAAACAATGGTCAAAAGAATCTCCAAATACAAAAATGTCATCCATAAAAACCTCCATACTCTGCTCCAGCATGTCTGAGAATATGGCCATCATGCAACGCTGGAATGTGGCAGGGGCATTACATAATCCAAATGGCATCCTACGGAAAGCAAAAGTACCATAGGGACATGTAAATGTGGTTTTCTCCTGATCTTCTGGTGTGATGGCAATCTGATTGTACCCTGAATATCCGTCAAGAAAGCAATAGAATTCATGTCCTGCCAATCTGTCTAACATCTGGTCAATGAATGGTAGCGGAAAATGGTCCTTCCTCGTGGCTTTGTTCAGCTTCCTGTAGTCCATGCATACTCTCCATCTAGTCACCGTTCTTGTTGGGATTAGCTCGTTCTTTTCATTGGTGACCACAGTAATTCCTCTTTTCTTCGGCACACACTGCATAGGACTTACCCAACTGCTATCTGAGATGGGGTAAATGATGCCAGCATCTAACCATTTGATGATTTCTTTCTTCACGACTTCCTTCATGATTGGATTGAGTCTCCGTTGATGTTCCACTGTGGGTTTATACTCATCGTTCATCAGGATCTTGTGCATGCAAAATGATGGACTAATGCCTCGAATGTCTGTTATAGTCCAGCCAATGGCTTTCTTGTGCTCTCGTAACACTCTCAGTAGCTTTTCTTCCTGCTCCAATGTTAGTGAAGAAGAAATAATAACAGGTAATTCAGAAGAGTTTCCAAGAAATGCATACCTGAGATGACTCGGAAGTAACTTCAGCTCCAACTGTGGTGGTTCTTCAATCGAAGGCTTGATTTGATCTTTCTTTGGCAGTTCCAAGCTTTCAACTGGTGGTGTTGCTTTGAATCGGAATGGTTTGTCAAGGTAGTTGATACATTCCAGGATTTCAGCATCTAGCTCGCTGTCAGTCATGTTGGTGATGCAAGCTTCAAGTGTATCTGTGGGATTTGGCTCAGTATTTTGAACAATACTATCAACAACATCAACTCTGAAGCATTCTTCTTCCTTTTCATCGCTCGGGAATTTCATGGCTTTGAAAACATTAAAGGTCACTTCTTGGTCCTGCACTTTCATGGTCAGTTCTTATTTTTGCACATCAATCACAGTTTTACCTGTAGCCAAGAATGGTCTCCCTAAAATGATAGGTATTTCTTTGTCTTCTTCCATGTCAAGGATGATGAAATCTACGGGGAGAATTAGTTTGTCTACTTTGACCAGCACATCTTCAACAACACCTCTTGGAAATGCGAGTGTTCGGTCAGTAAGTTGCAATGAAACTGAGGTAGGCATTGCTTCTCCAATCTGTAATTTCCTGAAAATAGAAAAAGGCATCAAGTTAACACTCGCACCTAGATCACATAAAGCCTTACCGATGTAATGATCTCCAATGGTGCATGGGATAGTGAAACTGCCAGGATCTTTCAACTTCGGGGGAAGTTTCCTCTGAATGATGGCGCTACATTCTTTCGTTAATGCTACTGTCTCGTAGTCTCCCAATCTCTGTTTTCGTGAAAGAATGTCTTTCATGAATTTGACATAGCTGGGCATTTCTTCCAAGGCTTCTACAAATGGAATGTTGATGTGCAGCTTTTTGAACACCTCCAGGAATCGAGAAAATTGCTTGTCCAATTTGTTCTTCTGAAGACGTTGAGGAAAATGTGGAGGTGGAATGATCTGTTCTTTTTCCTTGCTTATTTTTCCTCAATCTGTTGCTTTGTTTCTTTTGGAACTTCCTCAGCAGCTGTTTTGGCTCCAACATCTTTGTTGATTTCAGTACCGCATTTTAACATGATGGCATGACATTGCTCATTCCCCATGTTTCTTGGATTTGGCTCTGTGTTGCTAGGAAGGGTACCTGGCGGTCTGTAACTCTGAGCATTTGCCAGTTGTCCAATTTGATTCTCCAGTGCTTTAATAGAAGCAGATTGACTTTGAATTAATGCTGCTTGGGATTGAAACATAGCATCATATCTTGCTGCTTGAGATTGAAACATAGTATCATATCTTGCTGCTTGAGAGTCGTGTTTTACTTCTATCTTTTTCAAGTGGGTCAACACTTCTGTTATTCCTGGTTCATTTGTCTGCTCCTGGCTTTTATTCTGTTGCTGGAATTCAGGTGGTGGATAGTTCTTTGCTGTTGGCCTGAATTGTTGCTCCATGAAAAATTGGATGATTCCTCCACCCTGGGTTGTAGGTGTTGGAATATGGATTGTTCCCCTGTCTGTTGAAATTGTTGACATAATTCACCGTTTCTTTATGTTGGTTGAAAGATTTTGACTCAGGTGCTCCTCCAAATGGTGAACTTGTGGATCCACCATTAACTTTTATGTTAAGAGTTTCCAGTTTTTGCAAATCACATCCAGCTTGGAATTCAGTGCTGTGTTGGCTCCAACTTCATAAATTCCTGCAATTCTTTGGATCATGCTCCTTTCTGTTGGCCATAAAGAATTGTTGTTGGCCATTTCTTCGATTAGGTCCCAAGCTTCATCTTCTCCTTTTGCCATTAAAGCTCCTCCAGCAGCAGCATCGATTGTGGTTCTCATTATTCCAGAAAGTCCATTATAGAATGTTTGGACTTGAAGCCATTTTGGAATTTCATGGTGAGGACATTTCCGGAGTAAATCTTTGAATATTCCCAAGCTTCGTAGAGGGATTCTGAATCTTGTTGTACAAAGGATGTGATGTCATTCCTCAGCTTTCCGGTTCTGGCTGGTGGAAAATACTTTGCAAGGAATTTGGTGGCTAAAGTGTTCCAAGTTGTGATGGAACCTGCTGGTAGTGAATGTAGCCAAGCTTTAGCTCTGTCCTTCAAGGAGTATGGAAAACACGCAGTCTCATTGCTTCTTCTGATGCTCTGTTGTAGTTGAAAGTACCGCAAACTTCCAGGAAGTTACTGATGTGGGCATTAGGATCTTCAGTTGCATTCCCCCCGAACTGAACTGACTGCTGAATCATCTGAATGCATGTTTTGATGTCACACGCATTTGCTGGTAAGGGAGGAAGTACAATACAGGAAATGAGTCTGTCAACCACCGGAATGGTTCTGTCTCGAATGGGAATTGGTGGTGCAACTTCCAACGGTTCAGGTTCCATGTTAATGATTGATTCTTGGCCTTCTCGCCTTTCCCTTCTCAACTGTCTGATGGTTCTTTCAATTTCTGGGTCAAGCGGTCGGAGTTCAAAGCTTCTGTTTCGTCTCATGTAGTTTCTGAGAACCTGAAACACAAGAAAACAAAAACAATAAGTAAAAAGAAATTAGATACAAGTAACGTATCTAACCCCTAAACTAATAGTAAAAGATAAATAAGTCCCCGGCAACGGCGCCAAAAACTTGACCGGCGTAAACACACGCGTGTAACGCAAGCGCACGTATCGTTCAAGTAGTATAAAAATATCGATCCCACAAGGACTTAATATCTAATCTATTAATTTTATGAGGTCAAATGATTACTAGTATCTAACAGGTTGTTTGATTGATTTGAAATGGTGACGATTCTAAATTTAAAAACAAGTAAATAAAATTGTTGGAAAGTAGGTTTTAAGAAAATTCAATATTAAAAACTATCTAGGGTTGTGATTTCTTCCAATATCATTTTAAAGATGAAGTGGTTATCTTAAGTTGGGTAATATATTGATTTATTAACCTGGAACACTAAATTATGTGTAAGCCTCTGTCGATGGTCAGACACAAATACCCAGTTTAACCCAATTGAACCATATGTCTATGTCAACCAAATTATCTGGATTCATTAAGTTTAAGTTCCAATTATGGCTACCCCCGCCCGACAGGTATATGTCTATCCTGTAAGGAAATCTATTAAAGGGTTATCTATCCTCAAGGAAGATCGTGGACTATTGAGTCTAAGGTCTTAAACTTAAAATCCATATGTCTAGTTCATTTTAAGTTTCCCAGTTCAATTTTATTAATGGCCAGTTAATGAAAAAGCATTAAGATTAAGACTCAATAAATAAATCTTTATATTACCCAAGCTATAACCTAACCCCTTATAAACCGGTGATATTGGATTTCATCACAACCCCAGATAACTGGCTTAGTTACGACACATATTTACAGGTAGTAAAAAAAACTTAAATAAAATAAAAGACATAAAGTAAAATACTGAAAATTAAATACTGAAAATTAAATGACGGAAAGTAAATGCTGAAATTAAATACTGAAAATTAAATGCTGAAAAGTAAATGCTGAAAGTAAATTACTGAAAAGTAAATGCTGAAAGTAAATTGCTGAAAGTAAATTGCTGAAAAGTAAATGCTGAAAGTAAATTGTTGAAAATTAAAGAAAGAAAAGTATTGTGTGTAAAAGTAAATTACGTAAAGTAAAAACTGAAAAGTAAAGAAAAGAAAGTGCGAAAGCGGAAATTAATTACTGAAAGCTGTAAATAAACAAACAAGATACAATCTTCTTAGTATTCTTAAGGAATTCCTTAGAAGAAAGTATGAATTTTACAAATGAAATGGCTTGGTATTTATAGGCAAAATTTTGCCTCCATCAAATCATCCACCAAATCAATTATTAATTGCTATACTAATTGCTCCACTAATTGCTCCACCAAATCCATTATTAATTACTCCACTAATCTCTTATCATGTTTGGTGATGATTTGATAATTTTTATTATTTATTTATTAATTTTTTTTTTCTTTGAAAATGATTGAAAGTGACTTTAATAATTACACACAACACACTTCTGGATGGTTCATCAATTTCGGGCATGAAATCTTCTGAATTCGAAATTATTTTGTCTTTCGAAGCTGTAGATCTTTAAGTCTTCTTTACTCTGGAACTTGAATCAGCTCAATCCGATATCGGAGTAAAACGTTATGCCCAAATTACGACAGATGCACAAAATGGAATTTCCAAAACTGCACTTCGTTAAAACGCCCTTTCAAGTTTCCAATCTCCAAAATTAATATGTCAAGTCCAATTTTTTGCCCTTATTTGACCCATATTTCGTCCTAAATGATTTCATTAAGTCCTAATATTTTTTATCTGTAAAATAAACTAAAACATATCAAAACGTTCATCAAACCCGAGAAACTAAACAAAATATTAAGTAAAAGGGGCGGTAAATATTGATGTATTTTCCGCTCATCACCATCTCACGATGTTCTGTGTGTCAGGAGATAATCATTTGCCCTGCTCTCATTGTATCAACCTTCTGGAGGCTCAAACTCTCTTGTAGGGCTTATGTCATTCATATATAAGTACAAAATACTACAAACCCCACATTGGTTCCCGGGTGGGCAGGCCGAGGTGATTGATGATGGATCATCTTCCTCACTTCTTTCCCAGGTCGGGTCAGTAGTAGTTATTGACCACGTCGGGTCGGATTTCAAGGATGTTTAGGTACTGTCGAATTGGATATCTTCATCAGGTCGAGTCGGTTTATTAACTCGTCCTCATCAGGAAATACTGCTCTCGGGTGTCTTTTTTTACATCGGGATCGGGTCATTCATCTGATCTCTCATCCTCATAAGGACCTCGGACCGTCTAGTAAGTGCAAACCCGTTATACCCTTCTTCAGTCTTTTGAGTTCCTCAAGGCTTAAAATCACCATCAACAAGATGTGTTCAACCCAACAAAATGCGGTTATCGTGCTAATCTAGATGAAATATAAGAGAGAAAAAAAAAACAAAAATAGGCTCTTGTCCATTTTGAATGCTTTCCTAATTTCCCACTTTCTATTTACTCTTTTAAAACTTTTTTTTTAAACGTTGGAAACCATGTCGTAAAATCATTCGTCCCGGACTTAAGCAAAGCAAGTAAAACCTATGGCTGTCTAATGTTCTTACAAGAAATGCATCCTCTGGATTCGAATCCAGAACTTGGAAACTAACTTATTAAGCCATACACCACCAAACTACGCCGCTTGGGGACTTAAAAACTACTTATTAATTTCTTTAAAAAATCCATTATTATTATTTCAATTGTTTCTATTCAACCTCTTACAACAACAACAACAACTAAATAAGTTTTTCATTGTCTTTTCAGCAAGGATGATCACATTAAATGGTGACTTCGATAATCAGATGATGCAGTCTTTCATAGATCGGCGGGATCCCAGAGCTACAGCAAATTTCTCAGCATTTTGTTTAATGCCTGCCGTTTAGGTTAGGATTCATTTATTCGTTATATTCAATTCGCTTTAAAGAGAATACGGATTTGAAAAAATGGATTCGTTTAATAATTGGGTCAATTTGATTTGATTCGTTTATTAAACAAATCGAATACTAATTTAAGCTTATTGATTCGTTTATTCGTTTATGATTCGTTTTATTATTTCTTTTACTAGTTATTGTTGTTTTTCAATTAAGATTTTAGAAATTATGGCTAATTACCATAGGAAAAAAAAATAAATTATCGATAATCGGTGTGTTATTTTTAGTAAATATATTAATTACATATTTCATATGTATATATTTATGAATAATTAATATAAATAAATTATAATAAATTATGTTAATAAATAATATCATGACTAAACGAATATTTATATTCGATTTGTTTAATAAACGAATCGAATACGAATCATGATATTAGGATTCGTTTAGTAAACGAATCGAATATGAATTCATCGTATTTTGATTCGATTTATTTAAAATTCGATATAAATTCGATTCGTTAATTTATTTTGTCATCCCTAATTTATTAAGTTCCCTTTGGATTTTTCTCTTTTTGTCGTGACGCGTCCAAGATTCAGTATTGACAATCCTGCGTCACCCCAAAACTGCCAGCGTAGCCTAGCCTGGTGGTTATCTAAGTAGTTCTATGTAACTCGCCAACTCAAAATCTTGAGAGAGACAAGGGTATAAAAATATTAAATTTAAGTTTTACTCACCCTTATATTTTTATTAAAAAAAATAATTACCTTTATGAAAAGGTTGTGTTAGTTATGTTCACTTAGTGATCATTCGTTACGCAAATAAAAAATTAACCGAAACCAGTGATTTTTCACACTCGACATAGCAGAACCTAAGACGAATGTAAGACGTACGTGAATCAACTCTTTATTGTTATCGATGAACTTTTTGCAGTAAAGAAGGTTCTTAATACGTAAAAATATATTAACAAATCCACTCATTAATATGTTCGTACAAGATGAAATACATCACAATTACGCAAAGCATAATAATAAAATCCAATTATGTACAATGATTCTCAGAGTGCAATGTGATCGACTTTCAGCCTCAAATTATATATACACACTCTTGTGATTTGTGCGAAGAGACTACATTAAGTTGCAAATAAATAATAGGTCAAATGCAACTCAAAATTTCTCCTACAAAGCTTCCGAAGCAGGCAGGTTATTACTAACACTCTCCCCTATGCTTTCTATGTTTCCACCACAGTCTATCATCACGATGAGCCAGCTGCAGCATGCTTATCATATTCACCTCGCTCTTCTTTAGCAAACTCTTCAATCAATTCACGTTGTCTCTGAGTCGGATTCCTGCACAAAAACAATTCGATGATAAGGCACTGCATTCATAAATATACTGTCAAACTGTGTGTGACACAATAAGAAATGATTAATCGCTTCTCTTTCTGCAGTACTAAGACATTCAGGTTTCAGAAAAAAAGTCATGGATGTTTAATCGAATCATAATGATACTCATCGTATATAATATTGCTCGATAACAAAGAACTTACGTTGGAATGCTGACATTGAAGTGTACATACTGATCACCAACTGAGAAAGAGTTCCTCGTTTTAATCCCTGGGGGAAAGTAACTCAGGACATAAAATGATTTCTTAAATATATCGCACAGCTAAAATATTCCAATATATCAGGTAAAATTACAACATTTAATTCTAACTAAATATCTCTTTAAAAGAAAGCCAAGAAACATATTGCATAAGAAATTATCTAAAGCAGATGCAACTAGAACAGAGAGCACTAGCGTAGTTACCTTTATTCTTCAGAACCACTTTCTGACCAGGTTGGGTGCCAGGGTGGACCTAAAGATGAAACAAATTTATTTTATTTGACCAATGTAAATGATTAAAGAAAAAAAATGATCACGAGGAGGAAACCACCACAAACTTAATTATATATAAAATTCCAATAAACCTTAAGTACAACAGCTCCAGTGAGAGTTGGGATTTGGACTGTTCCTCCCAAAATAGCCTGCACAAAAGCAATCCAATGATTCCCAAGATGACCAAATGATATGATGTATTTGGCAGTTATAGCAGGCATAACTTAGCTCATTGCATGGTTAGTAAATGTTCTTTCCGGATGGAAAGAATGAATAAAAAGTGTGTTCTACAGTACAATAAAATAGTTTACCTGAGTGATATTCAAAACAGTGTCTACATGAATGTTGGCACCTTCTCTACGGAAAACTGGGTCTTCCCGGACCTGCAGAATTTCAAGTGGCCAAAAAAAATGTAGAGTAGTTATCAATCAACATCAAAGTAATAGAATCTACTGTAACATGATGACAAAAGAATGTGCTAGAAGAAGCACCTTTATTGTCACATAAAGATCCCCAGGTTGATTTCCATCAGGATCTGCTCCGCCGCTTCTAAAAAACCTTTAATGTCTCATTGTTGTCAACTCCTGCAGATGGCAAATAGATCAGAGGCAAATTGATAACAAGTGGGATAGCTAATGTGGATTGCATAATAAATTAGGAAACGCAGTTCAATAATGGCCTATAAATGGTAATGAAGTATAATTTACATTAGGAAAATAACAATTAGATTAAAGTTTGCACAATCCAAACAAAAGATAAAATGTACCCAAATTTGCCACATCCAGGTTGCACAGATTTAAAATTTAGTTTCATCCAAATTTACCAAACACCTTCAATAGTGGAACATACAAGCAGTGTTCTAAAACGTGCCGCCTAGGCGTCGGCGGCCCCTTGCTGTGGCGACTATCACCAAATCGTTGGTGATAGGCGCCGATTTCAGGCCGACCACTCGGCCGACTAGGCGCCGATACACGGCCGCTAATCGGCCGTGTATCGGCGCTGGTTTTTTTTTTGCAGTTTGACCCTCCAAAACGTCGCCGTTTGGGGGGTTAAAAGACCCCCCCCAAACGACGTCGTTGGGGCCGTTGTTTATAATAATAAAAAAAAAACCCTATTTCTTATTTGTTCTTCTGTTGCTGCTCTCGCCTCTGACCTCTGGTTCATTCATCTTCGGCACGTCTGCTTCATCATCACTTCGACTGATTTCTTAATACGCATAAGGTAAATTTTTTTAGCTTAATTTAGTTAGGATTTGTACTTTGTGGCCTGTTCTTGGCTTGGATCGGTTTCTATTGGTGGATTTGTACTTTGTGGAATGTTGGAAGCTTATTGTTTTTTTGTCATTGTAGTATGTTGTTGGTGTGTATAATATGGTCCTTTCTTTATTTTTGTAAAAGTGCAAGTTATTTGATTATTTATTTTGAGTTCATCTATTTTTTATTTTTTTTATTGGAATGCAATACTGAAATAATTCCCAAGTATTTTTTATTTTGAGTTCATCTATTTTTTTTTTTATTAGTATTACTTTATTGTATATTTTATTTGTATTACTTTATTAGTATTTTACTATTTTAATAATAGTAATATTTATAGTTATTAATTAATTGCCTAAGTATTTTATTAGTATTACTATTACTTTATTTATTGTATATTTGTATTACTTTATTAGTGTTTTACTATTTTAATGCGTATTAAATTAATTGATTGTACTATATAGGATAGGACATGGCTTCTTCCGCAGCTTCTAATTCGGAGTGTAGTCCCATTCTTAAACGGAATTCAAATGAGTTGGATGGGAGTATGGGGCTTTAGTGGATCCGAATAACTTTGATAAAGTGAAATGCAAGTTGTGTTCAAAAACAAATTCCGAGGGAGTTTATAGAGTGAAAGAACATATTGGGCATATATCGGGGAATGTTGCAAAGTGTCCAAAATCAAGTAAAGAAGATCAAGAGAAGTGTAGACAAGCCATTTTGGAGGCAAGGAATAAAAAGAAAAGAAAAGAAAAGAAAAGACAAGCATGTTAGTGAGATAAGGCAAGGAGTTAATATTGGGGGCGAAGAAGAAGAAGATGAAATTCGTGAAATAGAAGAAGGGTTAGATTCAAGGCCCCCTCGACATCGCGGCCCTTTAGCTAGGTGGACAGTGGCAACCCCTCCTGATTCTTCAGCTAGTGATGGTTAAAAGGCAACAAAATATTAATGAAGCACTATTTAAAGAGAAGACACATAATGTGAAGCGATTTGTTGCTAAGTGGGTTTATGAATATGGTATTCCGTTCAATGCCATTGACAATGATAGCTGGATAGCGATGATGGAAGCAGTTGGTCAATTTGGACCGGGTTTCAGAGGTCCTAGCCAATATGAATTGAGGGAGCCATTATTGAAATAGGAAGTTGAAAGTGTTAAAGATTTCCTGAAACAACATGAGAAGGAGTGGATGGAGAACGGGTGTTCTATCATGACAGATGCTTGAAGTGATAGGAAAATGAGAAGTATAATGAATTTGTGTGTTAATTGCACAATAGGTACCACTTTCCTTTCTTCCAAGGAAACATCTGATGTGGCGCATACTGCTGAGCACATTTATGAGTATGTTATGACGGGCATTGAACAAGTTGGGACGGAAAATGTGGTTCAAGTTGTAACAGACAATGCCTCAAACAATATGACCGCGGCAAAGTTGTTGAAGGCGAAGATGCCAAATATTTTTTGGAGTTCATGTGCTACTCACACCATCAACCTCATGCTTGAAAGTATTGGGAAATTTCCGAGGTACAAGAAAATCATTGATAGTGCCAAGGCTTTCACCATTTTCGTGTATGCCCATCACAAAACTTTGTCCATGATGAGATCGTTTACAAAACAGAGGGCCATAGTCAGACCGGGAGTAACTAGGTTTGCCTCAGCTTTCTTAACCTTACAAAGTTTGATCGAGAAAAAAGAAAGTTTGCGAACCATGTTTGCTAGCACGGAATGGGATGAGTGCATATGGTCGAAGCAAGCTAAAGGGAAAGCTGCATTTGCCACGGTGATGAGTGTCTCTTTTTGGAATGGGGTGACTGTGGGAACACAGAAACTAGGCGACGCATGCTGTTCTAGGCTCGCGGCCTAGTTGGGAGTACGGAGTAGCCCGCGGGGGACTAAACCGGAGAATGATGGAGTCGCCACTCGGTGTGAACCGGGACAAAGATTTAAGGCTGCACTCACCCCTCGCAAGGGAAGACCTCAAACTGTTGGGTTCGGAATGGTCCCTTACTTATGCCACTTGTAATAAAATGATTTGTGCAATAATTCAACCAAACCTAAGCAACATTTATTTCCAAGGATAATTTACTCCTAAGTTCGCATGCATAAATCAAAAGTTCATCTAAGTTCACATGTAACACATTTTCATATTTGCATACAACCTATTTGCATATAATCTATGTCCCAATTTGCATACATAAAGATAAATACGGCTAGCATGCGATGTCATAAGCACATTACATTCGATCATAGGCATGCCAATAGATAATAATAATCACGCATGAAAGCAAATTGGAATAACGGCGAACATGCAATAGCACACTGCAATCTCATGAACATACTCCGATCATATAATGCGGAAAACAAAGAACAACCTAGATATAATGCAAATTCCAAACGCAAAATAAATGACTAATCATGCTTGAGAATGAACAACTAAATAGGCTAAATCATGCTTGAATACCATCTCATGAACACATCAAATAGACAAATGCAGGGATACCAATGGTATGATTGATTACATGATACAAGAGAAATCACCTAAGAAACTATTATGCATGACATGTGATGAAAAGGACTCAGTTCAGTGTATGCGTGTCCGTGTAGCGTTTGAAAACGCGTTCGAACGGTAAACAGAAGGTTCGCGTTCGTATAGCGTTTGAGAACGCGTTCGAACGGGACAGGACCTGATGAAACAAAATGCATTCGCGTTCGAGTAGCGTTCGTAAACGCGTTCGAACGGTAAATAGAAAGTTCGCGTTCGTATAGCGTTTGAGGACGCGTTCGAACGGGACCAGACCCGATGCATGATAAAACAAAGGAAATACGTGCGCGTTTGAGTAGCGTTAGTAAACGCATTCGAACGGTAAACAGAAGGTTCGCGTTCGTATACCGTTCGTAAACGCGTTCGAACGAACTGAGACAGAAAACATGCGTTTGTGCGGCGTTCTGAAACGCATTCGAACGGGGTTACAGCAGTGACCTCAAAAAACAGTAAACAACATGACACATACGTGAACGGGTGAATAGATGACACCTAATAAATATGGTAAAGGATTTTAACCCCTCGAAATAGAGGACCTTTAATCCAACTTACTAAGCCCATGCGCTTTATCACATCATTACACAAACAAATAACATGCAGAAATTAAATAGCGGATAATAAACGAATCCAAATAACATAAAACAAAATATGCGCCGTTTGCTCAAATGGTACATGGAGTTGTATCCCAAGTACAGACCGCACTACCGTCCATTCAGATTCGGCTACAGAATTTATGTCTGGGTTTCCATCCTATATACCACAAGAGGCGACACATTTTCCATTTTATTCAAGGGCCACAACACACATCATTCCACAATACATACACTTTCCATTTATTCAAGAGCCACAAAACACATATCAATTAACGACTCTCATGCGAATAAAACTTAATAAATAATTGAAATACGAATGAAAATAGATGAGAAAAGTGCCCTCAGGTCTAACCTTTTATGTCGACTTTTGGAAGCGCGTTACAAGTCCGTCGGAAGGGGAATACTCTGCAACTCTTCCGGTTCACTGGTTCAATGTTTTAGCTCGCTGTTTAGGCCGCTGTTTTCACTCCATTTTGCTGCTGTTTTTGTTGTATTTTCTGGTCACTATCTTGGTGTATTCGGGGACTGTTTTGGAGGGCTGTTCGGGGGCAGTTTTCGTCACTGTTTGGGACGGTTTCTGGACTGTTTTCGCGGTGTTTTCTTAAGGGTGAAACTTGCGGCAATTATTGGCAGTGCAATGGGCTGCTCGGTGGTGCTGTTAAGGACTGATTTTGGCATGCAGTGAGGGGATTTAGGGTAGGGGTGAGCAACGGTTCCGGGTCTACCCGGAACCGGTTGGAACCGGACCGGTTTTCCGGGTTTGGAACCGGAACCGGTTGTAATCGGGTAGGTTCCGGTTCCAAAAATGAAGGAACCGATTTTATCCGGGTAGGTTCCGGTTCCAAAATGATCGGAACCGAAACCGGACCATGGAACCGGTTTCACATCAATAGAGAGTATTTGCTGTGTGGATGGCAACATCACATTTTCGACATAAGTCATTGGATTTGAATTTTCATTGACATGATTAAGCTATTCTAGAGTCATTTACTGGAATTCTTTTTCTAGACATCTTTCCTATGATTACGTGTTTATTATTGTGTTCATCTGGTTTGTGTTAGCTTAGCGTAATTTTAAAATTTCGAAGAGCAGTCATAGTTTATAATTTTAAACCGTCAACTAATATCTGGTAATTTTAATTTTAACCAGTAGTCTCCTACATGAGATACAATAATAGAGAGTATTATTATCCCAACTCTAAAATATAAGTAAGAATATCATCATTAGGACCAGATAAGTGAATACTCAAGAGAGCAAGTGTAGTTTGGTCCCCGTTTGGTCCTATGGACTCGTATTGGAATGTAGTTTTCATTAAAATATTTTAAAATAGGGTAATTCGGAATCGGACCGGAACCAGATTGGAACCGAATAATAGGGTACCCTGTTTAATTGGGTAGGTTCCGGTTCCACTTAGTGCGGAACCGAATTTTTCCGGGTAGGTTCCGGTTCCATGCGGAACCGGAACCGAAACCGGTTTTGCTCACCCCTAATTTAGGGGGCTGTTTATGCGGCTGTGCGGCTTGTGTGTGTGGGGTATATGCGGCAGTGAGGCTTGTGTGTGAGGGGGGTATATGCGGCAGTAAGGCTTGAGAGTTAATGCGGCAGTGAGGCTTGTTACGTGTTGATGCGGCAGTGAGGCTTGTTACGTGTTGAGGCTATGGCTAGTTGAGTGAAGGTGGCGTGGATTGAAGCAAATTTTGTGAAGGCAAAGGGGTTGTTGGCGTGAAGGTGTTGAGGTTTGTGGCTGCTTGAGTGAAGAGGCAGTGGGTTTAAGCTTTTGGCTGATGTGGGATTGGTGAGTGGATCAATGTGTTGGCTTGCTGCGTGAAGCGTGAGTGGCTGTGAGTGGGGGGGCGGCTTATGGTACGTGTTCTGCCTGGTGAGTTCTTGAAGGGTTCGGCAGTAGTGTGAGGGCAAGGGCGAGAGAGCTTAAGTGAGTGGAGGGTGATCGGCAATGTGTTGAGTGTTGTGAGGCAGTGGTGTGCTTGTGAGGGCGTGAAGGAGTCACGGCAATAGGGAAGGGGTTTGTTTAGGTTGAGGGGGTTCCACGTGAAGGTGAGTGAAGTAAAGGGTTTTATGGATTCGGCTGAGTGATTGTTGTGAATTAGAGTGTGGGGAGCCAAGGCTTTAGGGTTTTGTTATGTGTTATTGCCGTGAATAAGAGTGAATGAGGGGAGATTTCTTGTGTGAATTATGTGTGAATGAGCTAGGAGGGTGAAGGGTTGGGAAGTGGTTTCTTTTATAGACAAAGGCTAGGGCTTCTCCTTATTTGAAAAGGAAGGAATCAATTAGTGTCTCACAAGGAAAGTCTAATATTTGATTGGGGGACATGTCTTGGCTAGATTAGGAATATGATATATTTAATTTGTTTTGTTTAGGCATATAATATGTTTAGTTTGGTATATAATATTCTTGATTGATTTTAATTAGGCATGATTTTATTTGATATTTATTTTAATTTGGTATATGATTTTTAGAATTTATTTAATTCCCCATGTGTTAAATATGTGTTTTATTAATTGGGATGTGTTTTATGGGCTTTGGTGGGCTAATTGGGCTTGGATGTGAGGCTAGCAGCAAAACCAGAAATACCGACGTCGTTCGAATGCCGATTCGAACGCTACACGAACGCCCGCAATCTGCTTGACGTTCGAACGCGGTCACGAACGCAGCACGAACGAAAACAGTGAACTTGTGAAATGAATCCGATGACGTACTTATTCTGAATTTCCCCTTCCGACGTCTGTTTCCCGTGACTTCCGTGACTTAAAAGGTAGTGTCTCCAAATGAGACTCATCATAGGGACTTATATGCAAAAATGCAGTGCCTACAGTGACCCAATGTTTGAAGGTGTTTGCACCTTTGGTGAGGGTGCTTCGATTAGTTGATGGGGATATAAAGTCATCCATGGGGTTTGTTTATGGAGAGCTAAAGAATGCAAAATAAGAGATAAATGATGCATTGAATAATATTGAGAGTAATTATCAGCCAATATTGGAGATTATTGATAGTAAAATTGAAGGGCGGCTTGATACTCCATTGCATTGTGTTGCTTATCTATTAAATCTTTACTACTACTATAAGGATACAAGTATTGAGTACGATGTCAAAGTAATGGATGGGGTATTTACGGTTGTGGAGGCTTTCTTCCCCAATGACATTGACATGCAAAGTAAGGTGATAAATGATGAGTTGGCTTCGTATAAGACAAAAGATGAAGCTTTTGGTAGAGAAGTGGGGGTCAAAGCATATCGGGTATCGATTGATGTTTTTAATCCAGGTAAAACCAAAGTATTCATTTGAATTATTTTGCAAAATATATCAGATTTATTATATTTCATTCAAACTATTTATGTTCATTTGTAGTTTCATGGTGGCGTACATATGGACATCATACACCCAACTTGCTAAAAATGGCAAAAAGATACTTTCATTAACCACTAGTTCATCTGGGTGCGAACGAAATTGGAGCACTTTTGAGGGGGTAAATATTTAACATTAGCTAAATATTTGATTATTTTATTTTGTAATTATTAATATTAATTTATTATTTAAATTATTTATGTAGATTCACACGAAGAAAAAGAATAGACTAGATGTGAATCGATTAAACAATCTTGTTTTTGTTTCCTTTAATGCCAATTTGAAGAACAAGCGCAAAAGGGAGAAGGATTGATTGAAATTGGATGTATTACAAGCAAAAAGATGCTACTAATGCACAAGGATGGATTGTTGAGGGTGGTGACTGTGGTGATGATGAAGAAGTAGGAGCCCGGTTCGGGGCTTACTTGGAGGATGGTTGGAGAAGCATCTGGAGCCGATGAAATATTACAACCTCGAAAAGCGCTAGAAATGCTGAATACAGAGAACTTGATGAAGATGAATTGATTCTGATGAAGAACCTAAGGATGATGAGTTTGAATTAGAGAAGAAGAAGAATAGATATTTAGTGTAGTTTAACTTTGTAAAGGATGATGAACATAAACTTAGTTAAATGATATTTTATATCATTATATGGTTGATTGAGTTTGATTAATGGTTTATGTTTTATTACATTTTGATTGAATTTATATGATTTGGATTATTTATGAATTATGATGTTTGTAGGCACTGCATTCTTGCATATAAGCCCGATGATGAGTCTCGTATGGAGATACTACCTCTTTAGTTGTGGAAGCGCCGGGAAACGGACGTGGAAGGGGGTAAAGTTGGAAATTAGCATTTTGTCAGATTTAACTCGCTTGTTTCACTTCGGGTTCGCTTGTTGGACCTCTGTTTTAAACACACACCAAACCCAATCCAAAATAATTAAAACATTTAAAACACATCTCACAAATTAAATAATTAAAACATTTAAAATACATGTTACAAATTAAACTTAAATTAAATTAAAACACATGTCACAAATTAAATTAAATTAAAATTAAATTAAAATCCAATTAAAAACCAATTAAATTAAATTAAAATCTAAATAAATTCTAATTCCAAAATTAAATAGATCATTTCCAAGAAAATCCTAAACCTAGCTCACCACTATATAAAGAAACCCTAAAACCTCTCTCTCGCCACTCTCTCACAGCCAAACAAGAAAACCAAAATAACACGGCTAACACAAAAACAAAAAGAAATGAAACCCTAAATCTCTCTGGGCCACTTCCCCTTGCCGCACATTCAGAAACCCTAAGCCTCCAAGAATCCCCTCCATTGCCGTCCACACACAGCCACCTGCCCCTCCTCACAATCACCTTCACGTTCAAACAGCTCACGATACCTTTCAAGTGCCAAGTGCCCAACGCCACAGCCTTGCCCCCTCCTCTCGCCACGCACCTGCCATTAAGCCACTCACCACAACAGCCATACACCATGCACTAGCCACATTCAACAGTCTCGGCAATTAACAACAAACCCTCACTGCCCTCACAAGAATCAGCCATGCACGTCCCCAAGCATCACGCCTAGCCACTGCACTTCAACCGCACTCAGCCCCTGCTCACTCACGTTGCTGCTCCACGTAACAAGTCCCTAACCAGACCTCAATACCATCAGCGCATAACTAACACTATCACACTTGCCTCACAAAGCCACCATCAGCACCGCATATCATTGCTTCTTCACGTGAGCCATAGTCATGCTTAACCCTCATCAATTGACTGCCCATTAGACACCTAAGCCCTAGCAGCCACTCACGAAAAATATCAAACAAACAATTCACGCTCAAAGACGCCACCTGCCTCCCACAAAAACTCAAGGATCAGCCACGCATCAACCTCTTTGACCTCACGCATTAGCCTCCACGCACATCACACTGCCACGCATCTTAGAGGCTTCACACCATCACCAAACTAGCCTGCAACCGACTGAAACAAGCACACCATAAACCGACCTTCAGCAGCCCCTATAATCAACACAGAATGCGCACATCACCTTGACTCTCAAACGCACGTAGCCCTCCTCTCAACCCTCAGTAAACAAATTTAAAGCACCAGCCCCCATCCAGTAACAACACACACATCCGCCACCTAAGACCACTGCCCACTGCCGAGAGAATCCCCATAAATACAGTCCCCAAAAACTGCACCAAATCAGTCCCTAAACTGTCCCGAAATTGCCTTGAATTAACCCAGAAACTGCCCAGCAAAACTGTCAAGAATAAGCCTTAAACAGTCCAGAAAACACACCCCAAAACAGTAACGAAAACTACCCAAAACAGTCCAGAAAACACACCCCCAAAACAGTGACGAAAACTACCCAAACACAGTAGCGAAACGAAACGAAGTGAAAATAGCAACCCGAGCGTGAGTGAAACAGTGGGGAAAAACGTTGTGGATTAGTGAACCAGAAAAGTTGCAGAGTATCGACCCTTCCGCGGCGTGTAACGCGCTTTCGAGAGACGACAAAAGAGGTTAGACCTGAGAGCCCCTTTTTATTTATCTTCTTCGTTTTATTTCATTTATTTAAAATATTATTGCATGAGAGTTGTTTGAAGCATTATGTGATTGGTTGGATGAGCGGGACATGTGTTCCCTTTTGTGGTATATCGGATGGAAACCCGGACGTAAATTCCGTAGCCGATTCCGAATGGACGGTAGTGCGGTCTGCACTCGGGATACAATGCCATGTACCACTTAAGATATACATATCTCGTCTCATCCAATTTGTATTTGAGCATGTCATAGTTCTAGGTCGTTTATTATTATTTTAAGCGTGATTTAATTTAGTCTTGTTATTTAATTTCCAAAACATTATTGTGTTATTTTAGGCATGTTGTTTCTTCATTCTTTATGCATGATGTTTCGTTTAGTTTATGTTTATGTTTAATTAGTTATTTGTTTACTTTGGTTTAATGGTTCATATGCTTGTTGTGTTATATTGCGTGGAGTTATTTGGATGAAAGCATGTTAGATCTAAGTACCCTTGAGCATGATTATTGAGTAGACTCGGTTGATTAATTGCACAAATTATATCAGCACAAGTGACATAAGTAAGGGACCATTCTGAACCCAACGGTTTGAGGTCTTCCTTGCGAGGGGTGAGTGCGGCCTTAAATCTTTGTCCCGGTTCACACCGGGTGGCGACTTCATGTTATTTCGTACTTCCCAACCAGGCCGCGAGCCTAGAACAGCGTCGCCGATTTCTGTTGTCCTACAATGTTGTAAAATATTAGATTTTTGCCGACTAATTGTCTAGGCCTCGCCTAGGCGCCCTAGGCACTAGGCACTGGGTCGCCGCCCGACTAGCGCCTAGCGCGTTTTAGAACACAGCATACAAGTCTCTCTGTCTTGAGTAATTGCCTCTAAGGAAGTACTCAAAATAGGTATCGCCCAAAATACGTGCCAAAACACATTATCCATAGTTGTGCTTTTATTAGTCGAGAGAGGTATTTCCGGATCAAAACCCCAACAAGAAAAATTCCTCTCCTCTAGCTCCAAAAATTGAGCTTAACAAAGAGGGTGAAAGATAACTGGCATCAACAAGGACAACCAAGGGAAAAAAAAAAAAGAATTTGAGGGTTGTAAGCTGCATGATTTGAGATGTCTGCTATGAAAACCAAAAATAAAAAAAATAACTCTGTTACATGTCAGACTTTCAATGCATAAAAAAAACGACTCATACAAATGTCTGTCCCAGCAGTGGCTCTCTTGAGTCCCAAAAATAGATCATAATGATATAATTAACAATAACCAAATCAATCACCTTCAAAAAAAAAAAAAAAAAAAAAAAACTAAAGCAATCACAAATGGCTCAAGACAAAAATACCTGGCATAATATCCAATTTCACGGACTTTGATCCCTTCACTACTCTAGCTCCTTTGCATGATTTGCACCAGTTCTAATGCCAACAACAATATTAGTGACTTCATAATTGATAAGAGCATCCACAGTAAGTCTCTGGAAAACACAAAAATAACTCCCAAATATGTATTTTCCCCACAATGGATCGGATTACTCAACTCAAAAAAATAAGTTATCGATTAAAAACTTGAAATTTTTCTTTTTGAATTAGCTTTAGTTTTAGATCATTCAAATTGTGGCCCCCCACCTATATCAGTGAAACTGACCACTTTGGATCATCAAGATGTCAAAATTCAGCCATCATCATACTCCACAGTGGTAAAGTCAAAATTTGGGAAGCCAAGCTATATTTTGACAATTTCTTAGCTCCCTCCATTGTGAGATTTTTTTTTTTTTAGCTCCCAAAGATTCCACCAAAAAAGTCATAAAATGAGTTTAGCTCCCCATTTTTAGGTCCACAGTTGTGGATGCTCTAAAAGCATTCGAAGGTAGGGGTGTGGCATTAATCGGTTTTAAACAAACAGATTCACCGAACCGTTCCGACCCATTTTTTATTACGGTTCGGTTAATTCGGGTTAAATCGGTTATTGCGGTTAAAATTTTTAACTTTTTCGGTTATTCGGTCGGTTACGGTTATGAGATTCGTATAACCGAACCGACCAATTACCGAAATTAATATATATATATATATATATATATTAGCGTGTGAGCGAATCTTTAATTTTTTAGAGTTAAGATAGTTTGCATGTGTAAACTCTCAATTGGTTGTAATTATATTGATTTGATAATACTACCCGAAAATAAAATGATAAAATTCAAATGACAAACTGCATTACATCTTGGTTTTGACTCTTTTAATTTCTCTCAAGAATTTAAAGGTAAAAATACATAAAATTTCAAATGTGTAGATTTTGCATCGTGGTGGATTCGTTGACCCTTAAAATTTCTAACATGACAGTTTGGAAGGAAGGAAATCTAAGGTCGTGACAATCATCGAGGGTTTAAAAAATATTTCTCTGACATGTAATTAAATATAGATATATTTAATCAAATGTTAGTTAGAATCGGTATTTTTAGAATCAGATATGTGATCGAATTAGTGATCCAAAAAATTTAATGCATCAGTGGTTCGACCGGTGGGAAACGTTCCAAAAAAATCGGTAGAACCGACCTACATCATATATAATTTTACTAATTAAAAATTATAAAATTTTTAATTTTTAATTTATTGGATTGGTTAATAACCGAATTAACCATAACCGACCGAAATATAATGGTTAATTGGTTAATGGTTATTGTGGTCATAAATTGGTTAAATCGGTCACACTTTTATTTAACCGAAAATTTCGGTTAGGTTAAAAAAATCAAGGATTAACCGAGACCGACCGATGCCAACACGCAATCTTCGAAGTTTAGAAGAAGGTCATACCGATTTCCAAAGATCATCCTAAAAGATTTTATAACATTTTTCCAAGCGAATAGTAGCAAATATATCCACAATTACACCGAGAGAAAAACACACCAACAAAGTATGATTCACATACAGTTGATCCTCAGTAAATACGTACACTAACTACGTACGTATTTTAGCATATTAAAATAGAAAGGAATCTGCTGAACATGATGTCAGTGAAGCAGGTGTAACATACCGTTACAATATGCCCCTACTCCACCACATTGTCGGCAAGTTTGATTAATGCTCATAAAGCCAGAATGTATGGTCTCTGTAATGTAGCAAAAGCACAGTAAAGGACCTCGCCAATTTAGTATTCCGTAATAAAATTATTATGTTATAGAATGATATAATATTAGGATCATGCATATAAGTTGACTAGGTAAATCTAAGTGTGTTTGCATGTGTATATAACTCTAGTCGACTGACCATGCCTGAGCCCCTACAACGCGTACCTTTTTCAGGTTTCACTCCAGGAGGGACACCTTCCCCACCTAAAATAAACGCAAGAAACAGAAGAAACAGTCGAAGGGAAAAGGAATTAACTTGGAATCTCCCTTCCAACCTCATTGAGATCTACCAGAAAATAAGCATACCACAAGCTTCACAAGGCAACTCAGTTTGAAATGAGACAGTTTTGGTACATCCTGAACAGCTTCCATGAAGGATAGCTTAACAACCACCTACTCATTGATGTATAAGAAATGAGTCAAAAATTCCATTTGAGCACAATACACAAATATAAATAAAAACCAACTTGCAAAAAAAAAAGAAGGAAAAATGATGACCTTCACATCTGGCCACTCATCCTATTTCTGAAAAAATCTCTAAAGTTGAAAATCTGTTCATCATTGTATCACAAGAATCAGATTAGGCTTCTAAGCAGAACCATTCGGGGGAAAATAAGAAATTCCAGAGACAACTGTATCTACATAATTGTAGCTATTCCGTTGTTAGAACATATAACTATTAAGCGAAAGCGCAAAGAGAGAGGGAAAAAAAGAGAGAACAATGTTACTGAGAAACTTAATAAATGCGGAAAAAGCATTCGAATATTCCGTCATTACATTCTCCATATTGAAGATGTCCTGGAATGGATTCCATAACACCTTCATGACCTGGACTGCCATTGGTTCTCTGGCGCACAAATGCTTCATGGCCAACCTATATAAATGAACACAAGCAAAAGCAATCAAGAAGCTGACAAGGCTTGGGAGTTGTTTCATTCCAATTCCTCGTATTTATATTGTAGACAATGCAAGTAAAGCATCCGTCAATTTATTAGCAGCAAAGTTTACAATGTAAATGTAAGAAATTTTAATGAGCAATCTGATCATGAATTTAGGCTGCTAACAATATAAATACGAGGAATGAGCTACCTGATCATAAATTTTACGTTTCTCTTCATCTTTCAAAACCTACAACAGAAAAAACAGAGATCGATTAATTGTTCAAACCTTCATGGCTATAATTTAGAAACTTACTTCATATGCTTTGAAACTTCCTGAAACTTCTTTTCAGCTTCAGGGTCATCTTTATTTGTATCTGGATGGAGCTTCTTTGCAAGCTGCATATAATGACAAATAAAATAAATAAAAATCGAACAATGCATGGAACGAAGCTAAAGGACTGAAATTAATAAGCAGTTAAAATGTAAGCATGTAACCGAAAACAAAGTCAGTGAGTCAAAGACTTACATCGTAATAAGCTTTCTTTATTTCCGATGCAGTGCTTTCTTGCTCACACCAAGTACATCATAAAAATCTCTTTTGCAGACATAGAGGCTGAATCCAAATTTTCAAATATTAAAAGAGATAAAAAACACAATAACCGAGATCAAATTTTGTCTCAAGGAACCCAGCAACACATTTAAATAATCATAAATAAAACAAACTATAACTGTTACCAGTGCCATGGAAAGACCTCGTCCTACCAAAATTGGAATTCAGAAGCCCCAGAAGCAACCAATTTCTATGATTATTAGCTGCAATACCAGGCATGTAACGTATTCAATACAAAATCAAATAACATCCCAGATTTAAAAAAAATTTATATATTGAAAAGGAATAATTCGAGAAAACCATTTTTAAGCGCAAAACAGCTAGAAATCCTAAATTGATGTACAAGGGCCAGTACTGAAGCTCTTGATACGCCCTCCAATTACCGCCTTTATTATCTGCAATCCACGTATTATGAATTTCACAAAATTATCAAATTGAAGAAAAAAAATTAAACCCAAATCAAACCTGAAAGCGAGAAAGAGAGAAAATTTTACGGAATTTCGAGAATCTTCTAGAAGATTCCGGTTTCGAGTCAAAGAATGCAGAAGTCTGGCTCCGTTTGAGCGAACCATTTGTGATTCTGACTGAGGCTCTTTCCTAAAATTAGGGTTTCTTTTATTTTTCCCTCTCACCGCCAAAGGTTCGGTATTTTTGGCTCTGGTATTGGGGGGTTAATGGAAAATCCTAGCTTGCGTTAAACCCTTGAAAAATCCTAGCTTGTTTACCGAGAGAAGGAGAAGCTTCTGGTATAAATTTTTTTTCCCTTTCCCTCCCCCCCCCCCCCCCTTTTTTTTTTTTTTTCGGAGTCGTCCCTACTTGTTTCTTCCAAAAAAGTGTTGCATAATAAGATCAGCATGGATGATAAAAAAACCCGGGCCCGAGCTCAACATAATTCCTGACCAAGGTTCCGGTTCCGAACCGGAACCTAATCGATTCGGTTAGGGTTCTCATCCTGACTGAACGGTTGGAACCGCTGGAACCGAACGGTTCCAACGGTACCGAAAGTAAAAAAAAAAAAAAAAAAAAAAATTATTTACTTGGAAACCTAAGGTTCCACAAGTAAATCTCAATTTTTTTTATTAATAATAATGATGTTTAAAATTGCAACATTGAGCACAATAGTCAATTTTTAAGGAGGTTTAAAAATCTTCTTTTTATAACCAACTCTTGGTTATTGACTTCTTTATATAAGCGATGTGGGACACAATAGCCAAGTAACAAATATCTCACATCGCTTATATGAAGAAACATTAGCCAAGAGTTGGCTATAAAAAGGATTATATATTAAAAGAATTTTATAAAAAATAATTATATAAAAATGATGTGATAGTTTGAAAAAACATTACGATTATAGAAATTTTTTTTTTTTTAAATTTATTATTAAAAAAAAAAACCAAAAGGCGAACCGTAACCGAACCGGAACCGACCGGTTCGGTTCCAGTCCGGTTTACGATTCCGGTTCCACACTTGTGGAACCGGGAAACCGGCCGGTTCGGTTCGGTTCCGAACCGGAACCGAACCGCCGGCCGGGTCTAAACATAATAAGCCGGACCCGGCCCGGGCTTAAAAGAATATTATATATATATATAATTATATAATAAATTATATATATATAATTTTTTTATTATTAAAAAATAGGGCCGAGCCCGACCCAACAAACGCTCGGACCGGATTTTTTAAGGACAAAAAATTTCTTGTCGATCTCGGGCCGGACTTATAAAAACCCCGCCCGGCTCGGCCCATTACCACACTAAACATAGGTGCAATTAACCCAAAACAAATCCACAAAAATACGAAACCTTAAACCGAAAACCCAAAAAATTACTTTTCACCACTTTTTCTTAAGTGAGAAAAAAGATAATAAAAAAAAATAACGTTAAGATATGAATCTAATGAAAATTTCTGAAGGAGTTAAAACTCAAAATCTTGAAAGATTTTATCCCTGACACGCCTTTAATCTCCCTTCTGTTCTTATATCACAAGTTTTTTTTATTACCAACGGTTTTCTTTTAAAAAATAAACTATTTTATTATATATTTTAAAAATATTATGTTTAGTAATAAATAATAGAAGTATATATAAAAAAATTAATGTTTGCTAATAAAAAGATTCTTTCAGAATTTAAAAAAATTAAAAAATATATATAATAAATGGATTATCTTATCACATGAAAAAAGTGTTTCTTGTCAATTTGCCACGGATGTTGTTGCATAATCATTTCCAAGCCGAACAATGGATATAGCAACAAACATCAGGGCTCAGGTGAATAATATCATTAAAATTGATTTGTAAGAAAAGAGAGCTCATAATATTTTATAAGGCTTAGCAACTAATATTTACGGGTGGTCCATCACACTCAACCAAGTGACTTCATGAATCTTCTAAGTTGCCACGTCTGCAATAACGAAAATGAGTCACATAAGTAATCCGCTGGTAAGCGGTTAATATTCACATATTTTTTGTCCCTTTTATCTTAATATTTTGTGGTGTGATATCGATCTTTATGAGCGAATTTATGTGTTTTGGATGCGTTTTGTAGGTCAAAAATAATATTACGACTCAACGGATTTAACTAGGGATGAGAATGGCAAGATAAAAGCAAATCAAGGTTTATCTCGGAGTCAAAACATGTGTCACGACACACGAAGCGCATCGAGATACGTGCATGATCAAATTGTGACCAAAGAAGTGATCAATGTGGTGTGTCGCGACTCTACCCATTGAGCATCAGGACACGCCAAAGATGAGCAAATTGAGTCGCGATGCATTCAGCACGTCGCGACACAGTAATTTCTGTTGGTATTTTGGTGCGGGCGCAGGGAAACTCGCGATTCGGGTGAAATCGTAATTTTAAAACTTTTAAATTGACGAATAAATTATTCAATATCCAATATAAATAATTCATTCATATTTCACCTAAACATATTTATTCGATATCAAATAACGACATAAACAGTAAGAAACATCGCGAAAACTTTTACGAAAACGTTTTTCCGCCAAAATGACATAAAATGAGTTTTTGACCGAACCGACCACCCAATGCACATGAGGGATGCCTAGGTCAGCCCTAACAGTACTAGGGCAGTTCATGGGCTGCCCGAACAGTGACTAATTCACTGTTTGGGCAGCCATCACCAGGTTGGCTCAAAAGTCACCCGTGGTAACGCCGTTTTTCGCCGTTTTTTCGCATATTTCAACTCCGAAACAGTTTCCGACAATTGTTCCAACACCCAAAACACAACCAATACATTTATATGACAAAATTTTCATCACCATAAACCCAGATTTTTCAGATCTGATCCAGAAACAAAAATTAGCAATTTTTCATGCTTTAATCCAATTTTCCTCAACATTAATGTGGGTTTCTAGGTTAGTCCCAAGATCATTAAGCAATGAAAATCATGTGAATACTCATAAGAAGTATGGCGGAATCATACTTACAAAGATCGGCTTTGAGATGCGACGAACAAAAACTTTTGCTCCTCCATGGAAACTCTCGGCAATGGGCTCCTCATTGTGCTCCATTGTGTTCTTCAAGCTCCAAGCTTGGTGTGTGGATTCCATGCCCATGGGTGGGTTTCCCTATCACCATTTTAAGACTCCAAATTGTGTGTGCTAGCACCTTGGAAATTTTGCCATAAAATTCCCTATTTGCTTCATCTGGTTCTCGGCTTTGGAGAGAGAAAGAAAGAAGAAAATTGGCCCAAGGCCGTGAAAGTGGGGAGAGAGCGAGGAAGAAGACGTGTTTTCATTGTGTTGTGTATTTTGATATTTTAATTCCAAAATTCAAATACCAAAAACAATTCCATTTTTCCAAAAAGGTACAAGACTTTTAAAGTCTTCCAACCACCACCATCAATCACTCAAAAGTGACTAGACATCACATCACTCAAAGTGACAAGACATTTATCAATTGAATGACTAATGATGTGACGCTTGATGTGGCTTGTGGGCCGCACTTGAATTCGAAAAGCGAGTGGGCCCGCAAACACTCCCGGGCTCGGGCTCGGGTTCGCTAATTCCGAATTAATGAATTTTCCGTTGCGACGTAATTAAATCAAATTTAATTAAATAATTATGCCTAGCAAAATTACTATTCACGTCGCTAACGAATTATTCTAAATTAACTCGTTCGCCCGAATTAAAATCCAATTTTAATTCCTCGTCGAAATCTAATTTCGTATAATATATCGAATATATTATTTTATCGATTAATTCCAAATTAATCATTCTCTCTCTTTAAATAATATTTTATCCCAGATAAAATATCTCTGTAATTAATCTCAGATTAATTATGTGCGAGTCATACGTCATCGGTGAATCTTCGGGAAGCAACCCATGAGATCCCCAGATATGTTGGCAGTAAATCCGGTCGTCGGACTATCCGAACACGTACGTACCTAGTACTACGCTTTTACCGATTTACAAGACATGTTGGCTTCTAGCAAAGCACCGTGCCTTCCCAATTCTCCAGAAATATTCTTAAAGGAATATGTAATCTTTATCAGGCGTAGTATACGTAGTATTGCGTATTACGATCCAGTATCGGATGTCACGTGTTAGGCCTAGGGCTGGAATTGTGTATGCCCCGTACGAAGCACATATCGGATCTCTGGTTAACTAGTCTCTATAATCAGATAATCATGACCTAGTCATATTATCCCGATGACTGCAGTACATAAGAGCACCAGTTCCGTATCCTACGTGATCATCATCTCCACTATGACTGGAGTGATACTTCCATCTTGACATCACACTCAATACACTACGATTCTCAATATACCCAGAAGAGGCATACACAGAACCTGTTAAAGCCCTGGACGACCAAAACCAAAGTATATTGATTATCGCAAGTATTAGCGGTGCAAGTCTCAGGTTAAGACCAAATACACCTACCCTGATTCGGACTTCCATAGATACATAGTCATACTACCAACGGAATTCCGAGGGGTCTATCCAGAGAGAAGCTGTTTCCGTACCATCGGTAAACACAACCTCCTATTACACTTGCATGAGTATCATATACCCAAATATATGATAACTATGCCGTTATGCTCCCACAACGCGCACAAGTGTAATACTAGTCTATTCCTCATTATCGATGTCCAAACTTGATAATACTATGACTAGGGATATTTAATGATTAAACCTTCGTGGATTGATATTGTCTCATATCATCTCAATCCAGAATAATCATAAGGACCTTTTATCATTTATATATCTTGGCAATCTAATTACAAATGATAAAAGAGCAATTTCCCTTTGTCACATAGTTAATTTGTACAACAACACCATGATCTGTACAAATAGTGATGCTATGGGTCATAATTATCCAAAAATTAATCATATTAATCAAACATCAATACAAGCCACCACCAATGAAGCACCCAAAGAACAATTCTAGGCATTACAAGAGTGGTAATAATACTCTAGAATGACAACATATCATCAAATGATCAAATGAACAAATATTACAATAAATCATTCAACACTACTTCACACATGCACTAAGCCTTCAAATTCATCCTCCAAATCAAAAAGCCTCAATTTCTAAGAAGTAAATAAACCCTAGAATAATTCTAGTAATTCAAAAACAAGAAACTAATTTTCTACACTTAAGAATATTAAAGATTACCTACTAATCTTCAACTTTCTTTAAGGTATCCTTGAATTCTTCACTTTTTCTTTGTTGAATCATCAAGCTAAATTTGGGAGCTTTTTAATGAAGGATATCTGCCATGGAGCTTATCAAAAAGAGAAAACAAAATTTTCAACTTTAAATACAAGCCTTGACCGACCTAGTGAGGTTATTTTGGTCAATTTTCAATTTAATTCAATAAAATTAAAATTAAGCTTTATGTAGCAAATCAAATTTGCACATCTTAAGCTTAATTAAAATATGCCACATGTAACCAATAATAATTAAGAATTTATCATAAAAATTATGGAAAAGAATATCATTTAATTATTCAAATATTTAACATTTAAATATCTAAATAATTAATTAATTTAATTATTATTATATATGTATTTTATTTACATTAAATAACAAATACATGTATTAATGGCATGTGTCAAAGTCTCATTTGACAATTAATTAATATGTATCAAATCAAATTTTGTATCAAATACAAATACACATTAATTATAAATTGACCAAAAAACCCTAAAAGCATGTGTTTTCGTTTAACCGTTTAAATGATTCGAATTAACTCATTTAATCCGGTGAAGTATTATGAATAATTTGTATTATTCATAACGCGTTGCCCAAGTGTTCAACGAGTACACTTAATATAATGAGACTCTCTAAGTTTAGGTTTATCCGTCACAAAATCCAATTTCGTGTCCATAATTCACCCACTCATGAATTATGATGACCACAGATAGTCTCGCTAAACTATGCAAGTCGAGGTCATTGCATACGTACAATCCATCCATCACAGGCTATCCATATTATACATGGGATATAGATAAAAATGTCAAATCCTTATGGTATAATATAGTCGACTTTCAAATTTACGATCTCTAAATAACACTCGAAACTCGCTTCTAAAGTTATACAACGGCCATGGATTTACTAGATCGCAAACACGTGTAGGATATATATGCCCTGTACACAGGACTGACGGATTCTATCTTGATACGCACTAGATATCATAAGCATCAGTCCACACCCAACAAACAAGCGGAGGTTTGATCTAAATAGATCGGTGACATGACTGCCATCAAAGTGTGGAGGATAACTCATATATCCAATGTGGTATCTCAAGTCGAAGGATCACTATGCTCGCTCAACTCGAGAAGATTCCTATTGACGTTGGGGTACCATCTATTAGGAAATCTTCATTGAGTCATTCAGTGTTTATCAAATAAACCCTACATGTCTATACGAGTCTCCCGAGACTCATGGTTCATTGTGATAAATCATCGGACCAAGTCACGATATACAATATGTACTGGTCTCTGCGGATTTTACTAACCGACCCGTGTTAGTAAATCTTGACCAGAAACTTTATTTAAGGTTATACAACTTATAGTGACGCTTCCCAATGTCAATTACAAACTACGTTGTAACTGCGCACTACATTGTAAATCATAGGGTCTCTACCTAATATATACGTATCACTGAATCAAATTTAGTTTCAATCTAATCATAATTAGATATCTAATCGCAATTAGATCGAATCTGTATATAAAAGACAAGAGGTGCTACCATTAAATGAGTAATATTATAGAAAAATACATTGTTCGTATTCATGAATCGGACATAAATACGATCCGGATTGGCACTCTGAGCACCAACCCTAACAATTTCTCACACTTGCTCTAGTGCCAATCCACGATATCATATTCACATCTCAATGTGTATCACATACTCATGGCCCTCAAGAGTTCACCTAGCACTCAAGAGGTAGGCAACAACAAGTAAGCCCGCTATTACAAATTGAGTATGTCCCACAAACCCAATCGTTTTCTTTAGCCATCATCATTCATCTTTCGTATTTAGGAATATCAATATTGTGTTATAGTTACTGATTTGTCTATGTATTTAGGAATCAAATCCAAATACTATGCAGACAACCGCAAGCACAACAATAATATCAAAACTTCTAATCTATATGGTCACTATGCAACTTCATAAGTCAATACTTCATAAGTTACAAATAATTCTAATGATTTAGTAGAATCAACGATGACACTCCCACTGCATCTTTTCTGACTTTATATGACATAGACCATCTAATGTCATAATTAGACTCAAAACTAATCTGACCGTAATGGTTGCGGATTATATTCTCCATGAATTAGAAACTCGTTCTTAATATCTCAAAGATCACAAAGAACATGTTTCAAGATCCATCTTATGGTCTATAGGGTATCAAAATAATTTGTAACAATTACGATTAAATTGATATCTTTAATCGTACAAAATATGGTATTCATTATGCCATCATCCTATAATGCATAAGATTGATTAGACATTCTAATTAATTTCTCTTTCGACTAAAGAATCATCATTTACGAAAGATTAATACTATATACAAGAGACACACTAACTGTCAAACAGTTATACCAACTGTCACACAGATAATCTTGATGTGTCCTTTATTAGATTATATCTAATACACGACTAATGAGAGTATCTCACAAGTCTCTTACTTTTATATCATATATAAAACTTTATATCGAATATAACAGAGACTACTCCCACTGCTTTCACGGAGAAAATAAGACTTAGGTAAATCTTATACTTTACAAACATCTCATTATTACATTAATAATGATAATGTCGTTAAGATATACAACACTAGAAAGAAATTTGTACGCTCCCAATGACCCTACTATCAAATATGTATTCTCTATGCTTTGATAAAATCAGACAATCTGACTGTATCAAAATTAGAGAACACAGATTTTCGGAAAGCTTATATGAGTCTACAATAGGTTCTATAAGCCAGTATATCAAACTGTGATCTTAGCATAATACAAACTCCCGGGCCATTTGTAGGCACTGCATTTTTGCATATAAGTCCCTATGATGAGTCTCATTTGGAGGCACTACCTTTTAAGTCACGGAAGTCACGAGAAACGGACGTCGGAAGGGGGAATTCAGAATAAACAATGTTCACTATTTTTGTTCGTGCTGTGTTCGTTAATTAGTTCGAACGTCAAACAGATTACGGGCGTTCGTACTGCGTTCGAGGAGGCGTTCGAACGGTGTCGGTAATTCTGGTTTTGCTGCAAGCCTCACACCCAAGCCCAATTAACCCACCAAAGCCCATAAAACACATCCCAATTAATAAAATACATTTAAAACACATGGTGAAATCAAAACAAATCTAAAAATCACATACCAAATTAAAAAAGATGCCATGCCTAATTAAAATCAATCAACCAATATATTCTCAATCAAATATATATTATTCCTAACTTAAAATATTGTATTCCTAAACCAAGCCAATCAAATATTCAACCTTCCTAATCTAAACCAAATCAAATCCCTTGCTTTCCTTGTCCAACACCAAATCAAATCCTCACTTTAATGCCAAATTCCATTCTTTGTGAGGCAAGGTAACCCTTCTCTATATAAACAACACTAAACCAAAGCCATTGTCTCTCTCTCACGACCACACACACGGCAAAGACCAAAAAATAAACCCTAACCTTCATAAGCACTCAACCCATCCCACCTTCACCACACAACCCCGTGAACCTTCGCCTATCACCTTCAAACATCACTCAAACAATCAAAAACATAAACAGTCCACGCCCATACACACAGAAGAACTCCTCTCATTCACGTTTTTGACACAAAGAGAAGCCTTAAAACCCACGTTAATCACAAGAAAAAGAAGCAAAATATTTCTCTTCCCCTCCTTCACTCTTAGCCGAAAATTACAGCCCATCTAAGCCCCTCCATTACCGAAATTTAGCCATAAAAAACAGCCTCTGAGTCACCTTAAAACAGCAGCCCAAATCCCCTTAAAACAGTCCCTAAAATACCCAAACCAGTGAGTAAAAACTGTACACTTAAACCTTAAAAAATCACAAAAAAATATGCACATTAAGTCCCATAAAAAACGCAAAAACAGCCCCCTGAACACAAAAATAAGACCTGAAACAGTGAGCAGAAAACATATCTGAAACAGTAGCAAAACGGAGCCGAAACAGTAGCTCGAGTGGCGAAACAACAATTAAAACACAAACCAGTGAACCAGAAAAGTTGCGGTGCGATAGCCCTTCCGACGGCCGTGAAACGTGAGTCCGAAAGTTGACATAAAAGGTTAGACCTGAGGGTATTTTCCTTCGTTTTCTATTTTACCTTTATTATTCATTAAGTATTATTCGCATGATTGATATGTTAAAAAATGCATGTTGTGGCCCTTGAGTAGATAAATATGTATGTACCATGAAATATTGTATGTTGTGAACTTGGAATAGAATGAAGGATGTGTCAACTCTCGCGATATATCGAATGGAAACCCGGACGTAAATTCCGTAGCCGAATCCGAATGGACGGTAGTGCGGTCTGTACTCGGGATACAACTCCACGTACCACTTGAGTAAACGACACATTCTTTTGTTTTATGTTGCTTCGGTTTATTTATTTTTTCGTTATTTGAATTCTGCATGTTGCTTATTTATGCATGATTCAATCGAGCGCATGGGCTTAGTAAGTGCAATGAAATATCCCTTATTGGGAGGGGTTAAAGCCCTTTACCACGATGCTTTGCCGCGCCGGTTGACGTGTGTTCGGTTGAATGCAAGATACATTCAATCGAGCATACTAAGTTTGATATTATTGTTTTTAGTTCTTTGTATGCATGATTCAATCGAGCGCATGGGCTTAGTAAGTGCAATGAAAGATCCTTTATTGGGAGGGGTTAAAGCCATTACCACGATGCTTTGCCGCGCCGGTTGATGTGTGTTCGGTTGAATGCAAGATGCGTTCAATCGAGCATACTAAGCTTGACGTTATTGTCTTTATTCTTTGTGTTGTATGCATCAGGTCTGTTTCCGTTCGAACGCGTCCTCGAACGCTATACAAACACGAACCTTCTGTTTCCCATTCGAACACGTTTTACAAACGCTACGCGAACGCACACGCACTTTCTTGGTCTTATCATGTATCAGGTCTGGTTCCGTTCGAACGCGTTCTCGAACGCTATACGAACGTGAACCTTCTGTTTACCGTTCGAACGCGTTTACGAACGCTACTCGAACGCGCATATTTGTATCATCAGGTCTGGTACCGTTCAAACGCGTTATCAAACGCCACACGAACGCGAACCTTTTGTTTACCGTTCGAACGCGTTTACGAACGCTACACGAACGCGCACACACTGAACTGAGTCTGTCTTATCATATTCATGCATAATTGCCTCTTGATTGATCTTTCTTGTATTATGTAGCCAATCATATTATTTGTATTCCTGCATTTATCTATTCTATGTGTTCTTGGGATGATATTCAAGCATGATTAGACTGTTAGCATGTTATTTGGTTAATAGGTTCATGAGATAGTACTCAAGCATGATTAGGTTGTTTTCAGTTTTCCATATCATATGATTGAGAAATGTTCATGAGATTGCCATGAGATGTTGCATGTTATGATGAACTTGTTGATGTGTGCATGTGAATTTAGAAGCATGATCCTCTTGGAAATAAGTGTTACTTAAACTTGATTAAATTATTACATAAATCCTTTCATTACAAGTGACATAAGTAAGGGACCATTCCAGACCCAACGGTTTGAGGTCTTCCCTTGCGAGGGGTGAGTGCGGCCTTAAATCATATTTTCCCGGTTCACACCGGTGGCGACTCCATTATTCTCCGGTTTAGTCCCCCGTGGCTACTCGGTACTCCCAACCGGGCCGCGAGCCCGGGACAGCATGCGTCACCCAGTTTCTGTGTTCCCACAGTCTGGCGACTCCACCGGGGATAGAGAATCGGCCCCGAATATTGTCTTGTAATGATTGGATTTATGTTTTAATTGACCGTGTCTATAGTGGATAAAATGAGGGTTTAATCAAAGGCATTTTAAGGCTAGGTAATGGTTTGGTGTCTTCCTTCATTCACTACCTTTTTAGAAGGAAAAGTTGTGAAGGCACCTATATGGCCATCTACTCGTAGCCTATTGTGATGGACTAATTTGGAGGACTCGTTGTTTATTCCTGACAACAAGCGATAAGAGCCTAAGAGGCTTGGGTATTTAAGTGAGCCTCGCTCCACCTTCCCTCTGGGGAATCTACAACGGGAAATCCATTTGACAGTCCGTCACACACCATAGCTCATTGGCACGTACCTTAGTGTATAAAAAAGGGTACGCTCACTTGGTTGCTCGAACCCTTGATTGGGGAGACCTAGTTGTGGGCCATCCTTCGCCGACGAGAGCCTTTGTCTATACTCTGCGAACCCACCCATAGACCGGGTTTTGTATGGTTAAAGTAACAATTATTTCCTAGAGTGTGTGCTAGTGGACCATCCTCATTTGGATGCAGTTGGACCATTGTCAGAAATGCGGACTTGCTGGCCATTTAAACTGGGGCGAGTTCATACCTTATGACCATTGGGCCAAAGCTTCTGAAATATTGATGGGCCATTCTGTAGAAATCATTACTCTATGTTTGCATTATCTTTCTTTTATGCTTGTGCTTGGGAACATCATCGTTTGGATCCATTTGGACCATTTGTCATGAGATGTGGGCTTGTTGGGCCATTTAAACTGGGACAAGAACGTATTTAATGACGATTGGGCCAAAGGCTTCTAAGTGATTGATGGGCCACTTTGTGCTTGTGTTCGGAACATTACCATTTGGAATTAGTTGGGCTCCTTGCCATGAGATGTGAACTCGTTGGGCCATTTAAACTGGGACGAGTTCATTCCTTTGACAGTTAGCCCAAAAGCTTCTAAAATGATAATAGGCCGACTTGTTTGAAAATTTTAGTTGATTTAGTATGTTATATATGTTACATGCATCTTATGCACCCCATGCATACATACATCATGTTAACCATTGTGTTCTGAAAGCCATCATAGATTCCCGTTGGGTTAGGGAAAAATGGAAGACTCACCAAAATACTGAGAACAGACATGAGTGAATCAGATATTGAGGTATCCCGGATAGATCAGTTGGAGAATGGTTTCGCCAAGATTACTGAACAGTTGCAAGCCTTGACTACTGCCATGATAAATATGGTTGTACCCCGTGCTGGGGGAAATTCTGAGAGTGTGAGGCGTGATGAGCCTTCGAATGGGTTGGGGGATGATGTCCCCACTTTTGATGATGACATGGCAGAATATGCAGCAGGCAGAATGATTGGGTCTCAGGCAGAATTTCAGAAGCTTCGGGATCAGGTTGAAACAGTTACTCGCAAAATGAGGGGTAAAAATGAGGATTTGTTAGATTATGAGGCAATGACGTTCGGAGAACAGCTGCCAGCTCAGTTTAAATGCCCGACATGGCCAAGTTTAATGGGAATGGAGACCCGAGAGTCCATCTGCAGCAATATGTCTCAGTCATGAGTTCAGTGGGCCTATCACAGCGCCAAGTCCAAAAGATGTTTGGGATGTCACTCGAGGGGGCACCTGTGGTTTGGTATCATAGCCTTGAGAAGAAGGTTAAGGAAGATTGGAGAGAACTAGCTGATGCTTTTCTGAAGCAATATGTTACAGACTTAGAGATTGACTTGTCACTCCGTGATTTGGAGAACACTAAACAGAAGCCAGAGGAAAGTTTCAAAGAGTATTTGGATCGTTAGAGAAGCCAGCTTTTGAAAATACAGACTCGACCCTCAGAGAAGGACCAAATCAAAATGATCATCAGGGGCACCAAGCCCTCTATTTATAGTAAGCTGAGGAGGATGACTTCGATGATTTCTGATTTTCGACAGTTGAGGGAAACTGTCATGGATATTGAGGAAGAGGAGGCTGGAAACAGAAAGTTCTATGGCCAAAATAGGCTGACTTTTGGGGGTATTCTGAGACTAAACCCGCTACTGTCGAGGTTGCTGCCATCAGGAACCGACAATTCTCCAACCTTGGTAGACCTTTGTCGAAGGTATTTGAAAAGTTACAGGGACAAGGAATCTTGAAACCCTTAGAAGGCAAGCCACTTCCGCACCCCCCACCACCACACATAAATGTGAACCTTTATTGTCACTTCCACCAGCTACATGGCCATGACACCGACAACTGCACCCGCCTCAGGCATGAAATTCAAGATCTCATAGATTCCCATAAAATACCCAACCCATGAAAAGAAACCCTCAACCACCAAGCTTCTTACATGGATGACAGTGAAGAACCATAGGCCGAGGAAGAAGGCAGTGTTGCGGATGATGGAGATGTTCCTCCTAGTCTATTTGATCCAGTTTTTTTAAAAGACATTGATTTTGTTACTTGTTCGAACTCTTTTCCTCAACGATAATAAAGACGTTCATTTCGCTGAAACTCTTCTGCAATATGAGTATATTTGAGAAAAGTATTCTACCTTGGTACTATGGAATCCAGTGATGAACACGGGGAACCTTCGAAATAAGCAAACAGAAAAGATAAGATAGACATTCAGAAATTGGGAAATAGAGGCAGTGAAAATATCAGACTTGGAAGAGAATTAGTTCACCGAGCCGATCAACGTAGACAGATTGAAGCAGTAGCTTGCCTGAGGAAAAGAAGACTGAGCAGTCGCTAAGAGAATTAGCAGAAGACCTAACCCAACGGGATGAGAAACACACTCATGCATGCATGCATACATGTAACACATTTTGGCATTCGTTTTGTGTTTGTTTTGTATTCGCAGGTTTTGAAGAAGAAAAGAGAAAGCGGCAAAGAACAAGCTAATCAGAAACGGTGAAAAGCACAGTATCTGATTCGGGTAATAATCCCAGGGTTGAGGCCCATATCAGTATCAATCAGGGCCGAGGCCCGCATCAGTACCAGTCTTAGGGATAAATCCCAAGGTTGAGGCCCATATCAGTATCAATCTGGGGCGAGGCCCACATCAGTAACAGTGTTGGGGCGAGGCCTATATCAGTTTCAGGGGTGAGGCCCATATCAGTATCAGTTGGGGGCGAGGCCCATATCAGTATCAGTTGGGGGCGAGGCCTATATCAGTATCAGTTGGGGGCGAGGCCCATATCAGTATCAGTCTGGGGGCGAGGCCCATATCAGTAGCAGTTAGGGCCGAGGCCCACATCAGCATCAGTTTGGGGATGAGTCCAGGGCCGAGGCCTACATTAGTATCAGTTTAGGGATGAGTCACAGGGCCGAGGCCCACATCAGTATCAGTTTAGGGGCCAGGCCCACATCAGCATCAGTATCAGTTTAGCCGGGAATGGCACTCCAAGAATGGAAACACAGTTCGAGAATGAACAAGCCGGGAATGGCACTCCAGGAATGGAAACACAGTTCGGGAATGAACAAGCCGGGAATGGCAATCCAAGAATGGAGCAGAGTTCAAGAATGAACAAGCCAGGAATGGCACTCCATGAATGGAAATACAGTTCAGGAATGAACAAGCCGGGAATGACACTCCAAGAATGGAAGCATGGTTCGGGAATGAACCACCTCACAGTAACGGTTCGGGAATGGACCACCTCACAGTAACAGTTCGGGAATGGACATCTCACAGTAACGGTTCGGGAATGGACCACCTTACAGTAACAGTTCGGGAATGGACACCTCACAGTAACGGTTCGGGAATAGACCACCTTACAGTAACATTTCGGGAATGGACACCTCACAGTAACGGTTCGGGAATGGACCACCTCACGGTAACAATTCGGGAATGAACACCTCACAGTAACGGTTCGGGAATGGACCAACACACAGTAACGGTTCGGGAATGGACCACCTTACGGTAACGGTCCGGGAATGGACCACATCACAACACGGTTCGGGAATGAACCAGGGGTAGCAGCACCTCACCACCCAAATTAACTCAACACGTGGAAAGTCAAGTGGCAGTTGGCGAGCCAGGTAAGTGAAAATGCATTGCATAACTTTGATAGGATTGTCACTGTTGCACATTACACAAGTCCCATCAAAGTGGGGGTGACTGTAGGCACTGCATTTTTGCATATAAGTCCCTATGATGAGTCTCATTTGGAGGCACTACCTTTTAAGTCACGGAAGTCACGAGAAACGGACGTCGGAAGGGGGAATTCAGAATAAACAATGTTCACTGTTTTCGTTCGTGCTGCGTTCGTTAATTCGTTCGAACGTCAAACAGATTACGGGCGTTCGTACTGCGTTCGAGGAGGCGTTCGAACGGTGTCGGTAATTCTGGTTTTGCTGCAAGCCTCACACCTAAGCCCAATTAACCCACCAAAGCCCATAAAACACATCCCAATTAATAAAATACATTTAAAACACATGGTGAAATCAAAACAAATCTAAAAATCACATACCAAATTAAAAAAGATGCCATGCCTAATTAAAATCAATCAACCAATTATATTCTCAATCAAATATATATTATTCCTAACTTAAAATATTGTATTCCTAAACCAAGCCAATCAAATATTCAACCTTCCTAATCTAAACCAAATCAAATCCCTTGCTTTCCTTGTCCAACACCATATCAAATCCTTTCTTTAATGCCAAATCCCATTCCTCGTGAGGCAATGTGAAACCCTAACCCTTCCCTATATAAACAACACTAAACCAAAGCCATTCGTCTCTCTCTCACGACCACACACACGACAAAGACCAAAAAATAAACCCTAACCTTCATAAGCACTCAACACATCCCACCTTCACCACACAACCCCGTGAACCTTCGCCTATCACCTTCGAACATCACCCAAACAATCAAAAACGTAAACAGTCCACGCCCATACACACAGAAGAACTCCTCTCATTCACGTTTTTGACACAAAGAGAAGCCTTAGAACCCACGCTAATCACAAGAAAAAGAAGCAAAATATTTCTCTTCCCCTCCTTCACTCTTAGCCGAAAATTACAGCCCCTCCATTACCGAAATTTAGCCATAAAAAACAGCCCCTGAGTCACCTTAAAACAGCAGCCCAAATCCCCTGAAAACAATCCATAAAATACCCAAACCAGTGAGTAAAAACTGCACACTTAACCCTTAAAAAATCACAAAAAAATATGCACATTAAGTCCCCTAAAAAACGCAAAAACAGCCCCCTGAAACACAAAAATAAAACCTGAAACAGTGAGCAGAAAACATATCCGAAACAGCAGCAAAACGGAGCCGAAACAGTAGCTCGAACGGCGAAACAGCAAAGTAAAACGTAAACCAGTGAACCAGAAAAGTTGCGGTGCGATAGCCCTTCCGACGGCCGTGAAACGTGAGTCCGAAATTCGACATAAAAGGTTAGACCTGAGGGTATTTTCCACCTTCGTTTTCTGTTTTACCTTTATTATTCATTAAGTATTATTCGCATGATGATATGTTAAAAAATGCACGTTGTAGCCCTTGAGTAGATAAATATGTATGTACCATGAAATATGTATGTTGTGAACTTGGAATAGAACGAATGATGTGTCAACTCTCGCGATATATCGAATGGAAACCCGGACATAAATTCCGTAGCCGAATCCCAATGGACGGTAGTACGGTCTGTACTCGGGATACAACTCCACGTACCACTTGAGTAAACGACACATTCTTTTGTTTTATGTTGCTTCGGTTTATTTATTTTTTCGTTATTTGAATTCTGCATGTTGCTTATTTATGCATGATTCAATCGAGCGCATGGGCTTAGTAAGTGCAATGAAAGATCCCTTATTGGGAGGGGTTAAAGCCCTTTACCACGATGCTTTGCCGCGCCGGTTGACGTGTGTTCGGTTGAATGCAAGATACGTTCAATCGAGCATACTAAGTTTGATATTATTGTTTTTAGTTCTTTGTATGCATGATTCAATCGAGCGCATTGGCTTAGTAAGTGCAATGAAAGATCCTTTATTGGAGGGGTTAAAGCCTTTTACCACGATGATTTGCCGCGCCGGTTGATGTGTGTTCGGTTGAATGCAAGATGCGTTCAATCGAGCATACTAAGCTTGACGTTATTGTCTTTATTCTTTGTGTTGCATGCATCAGGTCTGCTTCCGTTCGAACGCGTCCTCGAACGCTATACAAACGTGAACCTTCTGTTTCCGTTCCCGTTCGAACGCATTTTACAAACGCTACGCGAACGCACACGCACTTTCTTGGTCTTATCATGTATTAGGTCTGTTTCCGTTCGAACGCGTTCTCGAACGCTATACGACGAACGCGAACCTTCTGTTTACCGTTCGAACGAGTTTTACGAACGCTACTCGAACGCGCATGCATTTTGTATCATCAGGTCTGGTACCGTTCAAACGCGTTATCAAACGCCACACGAACGCGAACCTTCTGTTTACCGTTCGAACGCGTTTACGAACGCTAACACGAACGCCACACACGAACCACACACTGAACTGAGTCTGTCTTATCATATTCATGCATAATTGCCTCTTGGTTGATCTTTCTTGTATTATGTAGCCAATCATATTATTTGTATTCCTGCATTTATCATTCTATGTGTTCTTGGGATGATATTCAAGCATGATTAGGCTGTTAGCATGTTATTTGGTTAATAGGTTCATGAGATAGTACTCAAGCATGATTAGGTTGTTCTCAGGTTTTCCATATCATATGATTGAGAAATGTTCATGAGATTGCCATGAGATGTTGCATGTTGTGATGAACTTGTTGATGTGTGCATGTGAATTTAGAAGCATGATCCTCTTGGAAATAAGTGTTACTTAAACTTGATTAAATTATTACATAAATCCTTTCATTACAAGTGACATAAGTAAGGGACCATTCCGGAACCCAACGGTTTGAGGTCTTCCCTTGCGAGGGGTGAGTGCGGCCTTAAATCACATTTTCCCGGTTCACACCGGGTGGCGACTCCATGTTATTTCGTATCCCAACTAGGCCGCGAGCCTAGAACAGCGTCGCCCAAGTTCTGTTGTCTACACCATTCTAGAATGAACTCTTCAAACAAAGAAACCACAACGGATTTCTCATTCGAAGAGACCATTCAGGAACGCCACTTTGCATTCTTTAGCCAAAATACATAGTTAATATCAACATTAACCAACATATCTTTAATTGTACAATTAGTACGACTAGAGACAAGTTTTCTCAGAATCTACAATAGATTACTGAGTATAACATTTCTCACTGTCATACTATAAAAGTCAAACCTTTAATAAGCTCACTTTGCTTTTGCTGCACAATAATTTGCACATTTTATGAACAATTCATAACGAAAGCTTAATCAAGTTCAAAACTTGATCGTAGTAAGCTATGAACAATCTTAGATCTATGGTTCAATGATAATTTCCAAAATTGATATCAAATATATCTCTCACTATAAGTTATAAGATTATTTTCTTCGATAAGAAAACAGTAGAACCATTAAGTATCAAATACTTCGCAAATGATTCTAACATCCTATTGGACTTATATGGAAGTTGTCTAAGGGTCTTTTCATCCTATTAATTACGTAGTTCCATTTATAGTTTATCACTCTCATATTTGACTTCAATAAGCCAAGTCTTTTTTACAATCATTAACATCTGATGTTACTTACCAAGTAATAAAATAATTTTATTACTCGGAATCGTAGAAAAGATATTCTATCAAATAGAATACAATGTTCTATTAAATAGAATATAACCATTATACAACAGAAAAATTCAAATCTCAAACTTTTCAAGATTCAAATTTTCTACTTGTACATATCATATACGTAACTGTAGAAACTAATGGAACCTTAATTAAAAGATGAATTATTGTGATTGGAGAATATCCCCAAGAGTATTGAAACTAATTCAGTAATACTCAATATCAAACGAATCAGATCATATAAGATTCGATTTCTCCCACTAATCAATTCCATCACGATGGAATCGTGTAGAAGAATCATATTGAGTAAGAATCAAATTCATTGAATAACCTTAGAACTAATTGCCATAAAATTCATATGTTTGATTATATCAAAACATCCTTGAACAATTCAAATACACAAGATGAATTTAAATTATAGTTTTCAACACTTCAAATAGAATATCTTTGAACCATTCAAAATATTCTATTTGTGTTTCATCGGAAACATATTGAAAGTTCTCGAACCATTCATGACGTTCAATATATATTCCTTTAGAAACACGCAACTAAGTCATGACAACTCATTAACTAAGTTATGAAGTAAAGAAAACTATCCACGGTAATTTTTAATTCATTAAACTACATACATCCTATATATTATTTTAATAAATCTGTGGTCTAATGACGATCATGGTTAAATGAGATTTAATCACATCCTAAATACAATATTCATTAAATGGATAAGGATATATGGTGTGATCTTGTATCAGACCAACTTTTACAATACGGAATAAGCATCTAATGCTTATGTGATAAATGTTAGGGTTGGTGCTCAGAGTGCCAATCCGGATCGTATTTATGTCCGATTCATGAATACGATCAATGCATTTTTCGACAATATTACTTATTTAGTGGTAGCACCTCTTGTTTTTTTATACACATATTCAATCTAATTGCGATTAGATATCTAATTATAATTAGATTGAAAGTAAATCTGATTTAGTGATACGTGTTATATAGACAAAGACCTTAGGATTTACAACGTAGTGCGCAGTTACAACGTAGTTTGTAATTGACATTGGGAAGCGTCACTATAAGTTGTATATCCTTAAATAAAGTTCTTGGTCAAGATTTGCTAACACGAGTCGGTTAGTAAAAATTCGCTGAGACCAGTACATGTCGTATATCGTGACTTGGTCCGATGGTTTATCCCAATGAACCATGAGTCTCGGGAGACTCGTATAGACATGTAGGTGTTTATTTGATAAATATTGAACGACTCACTGAAGATTTCCTAATAAATGGTACACCAACGTCAATAGGAATCCTCTCGAGTTGAGCGAGCATAGTGGTCCTTAGACTTGAGATACCACTATGGATATATGAGTTATCCTCCGCACTTTGATGGCAGTCACGTCACTGATCTATTTAGATCAAACCTCTGTATGTTCGTTGGGTGTGGACTGATGCTCATGATATCATGTGCGTTTGTTGGGGTCAAATCAGAGTGTCGCAGCGGAAGGAGCACGGTTCGGGCGAAATAGTAGTTTAAAATTTTTAAACTTGAGAATAAATAATTAATATCCAATATTAATAATTCATTCATATTTCACCTAAACGTATTTATTCGATATCATATAACAACATAAATAATATAGAAACATCGCGAAACTTTTGCGAAAATGTTTTTCCGCAAAATAGAATAAAATGCGTTTCCGGCCGAACCGACCGACAAATGCTCATGGGGACTGCCCAGGTCAGCCCCCAAAACATTTGGACAGTTCGTGGGCTGCCCGAACAGTGTCCAGTTCACTGTTTGGGCAGCCGTTACCCAGTAATGCCGTTTTTCACCGTTTTCGCGTATTTTCACTCCGAAACAATTTTTGATAAATATTTTTCTTGGGCAATTAAAATAAACTAATTTATTATAATTACTCAATAAATAAAAACTAAATTTTTATCTGAAAAATCAGATTTATCATTAATTGCTTTGAGACCCCAATACTTTACAAATTAATCATTTTGGTCCTTAAATATTCAAATACATATTTAATTGATTCCAAATCAATCCTAAAATAATTTATACAATTTGCAACATAATCCAGAAACTTTTCCAGAAATTCGAAACTGCCCAGTAATTTTCCAGAATTACGAAAACAGCCCAAATTTTTCTATTAATTGCAATTTGGCTCAATTTGTTCAAAACACATCAAGATCAAATCCAATCAATACCAAATTTGAAATACATCAAATATACATCAAATTATAACATATATATGAAAGCCCCAAAATTTGAGTGGGTTAAAACCCTAATTTCACAAATTACTCAAATTGGGCAATTTACATTAAATTGATAAAATTCCATACTTTAATCTTCAAATTACCACACCAATTAAATCTCACCATCATGAAATTAATCAAGAACAATTCTAGGCTAATTATGAATGGCTAATTAACTCTAGAATGACAACTTTAATTTTCTAATTAATCAATTAAGCATAATTACACCTAATTAGCTTAATTAATTAAACATACATGATAATAACATCCAAGAAGCTTCCAACAAATTTAATTACAAACTAAAGAGTAGAGAAATTAATCTTTACAATTGAAGATAAGATAAATAGAAACAATTTCTTTCTTGAGGGAAATTGAGAATTACTTACAAAATTTCCAAAATCCTTAAGCTTTTCTCTTTGATTTTCCTTCAAAACTCTCTCAACTCACTTTGTAATTTTTGTTGAAGTTATCTTAGTATGAAAAAATGATCAAAACAATCTTTGATATCCTATGCCCATTTTGGGCGTGAATATGCCTTGCAAAAATAATAAACAATTTTTATTATATTTGTTGTCATTCACATTAGTCCACATTTTATACTTTAATAAATATAACAAATATCTAATAAAGTAAATTTACAAATGGGCCAAAGAAAACAAGCCATCATAAAGCATAAATCATTACTTTAAGATATTTGTAATATTAATTAATTAATTATTTAACAATAAAATAATCAAATAATAAATATAATTATCTCAAATATATGTATTATATTTACATTAAATATCTCAAATACATATATTAATGATAAATGATAAATATCACAATTTGATATTTAATTAATGTGTATTTAATAATATCAAATATTAAATACAAAAACACATTAATTCGGAAATGACCGTTAGGTCCCGATTGCATGTATTATTCGTTTAACCGTTAAACGAGTTATAAATAATCAGTATTATTTATAACAGTTGCCCTAGTGCTCTACGAGTATATTTCATTAGTGAGACTCTCTAGATTCAGGCATATCCGTCACGAAATCTAATTTCGTGTCCATGATTCACCCACCCGTAAATTATGACGACCACAGATAAACTCGTTGAATCATACAGGTCGAGGTCACTGCATATGTATAATCCCTCTGTCACAGTAGTACTCCTGATTATTCCAGAGATATAGATGAAAACGTCAATATCTCTATAAGAATAATCTCGTCGACGTATCAATTAGCAATCTCTAAATAACATTCGGAACTCATTTCCGAAGTATAATATGGCCATAGATTTAACAGATTGCTAATCTTATAATGGACTACCTATGCCCTGTACACAGGACTAACGGATCCTATCTTGATACACACCGAATCATGAGCATGAGTCCACACCCAACGAACAAGCGGAGGTCTGATCTAAATAGATCCGTGATGTGACTGCGATCTAAGTATGGATGATAACTCATATATCCACAGTGGTATCTCAAGTCAAAGGATCATTATGTTACTCAACCCGAGAAGATTCCTATTGACATTGGTGTACCATATATTAGGAAATCTTCGGTGAGTCGTTCAGTGTTTATCAAATAAACACCTACACGTCTATACGAGTCTCCCAAGACTCATGGTTCATTGGGATAAACCATCAGACCAAGTCCGTTATACGATATGTACTAGTCTCAACAGATTTTACTAACTGACCCGTGTCAGCAAATCTTGACCAAGAACTTAATTTAAGGATATACAACTTATAGTGAAACTTCCCAATGTCAATTACAAACTATGTTGTCACTGCGCACTACGTTGTAAATCATGGGGTCTTTGTCTAATATATATAATATCACTACACTAAATTTAGTTTCAATTTAATCGAAATTAGATCGAATACGTATATAAAAGACAATAGGTGCTTCCATTAAATTAGTAATATTATGGAAAAAGATATTGCTCGTATTCATGAATCAGACATAAATACGATCCGGATTGGAGCGAGCACAGCACCAACCATAACAATTTCTCCCACTTGCTCTAATGCCAATCCATGGTATCATATACACATCCTAATGTGTATCACATACTCATGGCCCTCAAGAACTCACCTAGCGCTCAAGAGGTAGGTAACAACAAGTAAGCCCACTATGACATATTGAGTTTTTCCAACAAACACCAATCATTTTCCTTAGCAAGCATCATTCATATTTTTGTAGAAACTAAGTTCTACAAAATATGACTATGTGCATATCAACATTGTGCTTCAGCTACTAAATTGTCTAAGTATTTTGGATCAAATCCAAAGTAACACGCAAAATACTAATACACAACAAATTCTAATCAAACTAATTTCGAGGTCACTATGCAACTTCATAAGTCAATACTTCATAAGTTACAACTAACTCCACTCTTGTAGTGGAATCATCTGTGACACTCCCACTGCATCTTTTCTGACTTTATGACGTAGACTGTCTAACGTCATAATTAGACTCAAAACTAATCTAACCCTAATTGTTGCAGATTTATTCTCCATTAATTAGAAACTTGTTATTAATATCTCAAAGATAATAAAGAACATGTTTCAAGACTCATCTTATGGTCTAGAGGATATCAAAATAACTCGTAACAATTACGATTAAATTGATATCTCTAATCGCACTCAATATAGTATTCATTATGCCATCATCCTATGATGCATAAGGTTGATTAGACATTCTAATAAATATCTCTTTCGAAAAAGGAATCATCATTTATGAAAGAGAATATTATACATAAGACACACACTAACTGTCAAACAGTTATACTAACTGTCATACAGATAGTCTTGTTGCGTCCAAGAGCATCTCACAAGTCTCTTAGTTTTATATCTTATATAAAACTTTATATCAAATATAATAGAGACTACTCTCACTGCTTTAAATGAGAAAATAAGACTGAGGTAAACCTTTTTACCTCATAAACATCCCATTATTACATTAATAATGACAATATCATTATGATGTAAATTACTAGAAAGAAATATGTACGCTCCCACTAACCCTTCAATCCCATATGTATTCTTTATGCTTGGATAAAATCAGACAATTTGACTAATATCAAAATTAGAAAACACAAATTTCCAGAAAGCTCATATGAGTCTACAATAGGCTCTATAAGCTAATATACTAAATTGTAATATTAGCATAATACAAACTCCAGGGCCATTCCAAATTGAATTCTTCAAACTAAGAACTCACAATGGATCTCTTATATGAAGAAACCATTCAGAAACGCCACTTTGTATTCTTTAGCTAAAATGTACAATTTAATATCATTATTAACCATCAGATCCTAAATTTTTCAATCAGTGCGACTAGAGACAAGTTTCCTCGGAATCTACAATAGATTGCTGAGTATAACTTTTCTCACTGTCATACTATAAATGTCAAACCTTTAATAAGAGCACTGTGCTTTTGCTGCGTAAACCATTTGTACATTTTATGAACGATTCATAATAAAAGCTCAATCAAGTTCCAAACTTGATCATAGTAAGCTATGAACAATCTTAGATCTATGGTCTAATGCTAAATTCCGGAATCGATATCAAATATCGTTTTCCACTATAAGTTATAGGATAATTTTCTTCGATAAGAAAACAACAAAATCATTAAGTATCAAATACTTTGCTAATGATTCTGACATCCTATAACACTTATATGGAAGTAATTTAAGGGTATTTTCATCTTATTAATTATGTTGTTCCATTTATAGTTTATCACCGTATGTGACTTCAATAAGTCAAGTCTTTTCTACAATAGTCAACAACCAATGTTACACACTAAGTAATAAACAATTTTATTACTCGAGATCGTAGAAAAGATATTCTATTAAATAAAATAAATGATAAACTTCTACTCGTACCTCCGAGGCGCAAGTAATACAATTATATAACCATTATACAAAAGATAGAATCAAATCTCAAACTTTTCAAGATTCGAATTTTCTACTTATACATATCATATATGTAACTGTATAAACAAAAGGAACATTAGTTAAAATGATGAATTAATGTTACTGGAGCATAACCCCAAGAGTATTGAAACTAATTCGGTAACTTTCAATATCTAACGAATCAAATCATATAAGATTCAATTTTTTCCATCAATCAATTCTATCAATATGGAATCGTGGAAGAATTATATTGAAGCCAGAATTATATTCTTCAAATAACCTTAGAACAAATTGCCATTATATTCATATGTTTGATCGTATCAAACATCTTTGAATAATTCAAAGATTCACGATGAATTTTAAAGATATAATTTTCAACACTTCAGATCGAATATCTTTGAACAAGTCACAATATTCTATCCGTGTTTCATCAGAAATACATAACTAAGTCATGACAGTTCATTGAATAAGTTACGAAGTAAAGAAAACTACCTTAAGCAATTTACAATTCATTAAATTACATACATCCAATGTATCAGTTTAATAAATTTTCTGGTCCAATGACAGTCATTGGTTTAATGAGATTTAGTCACTTTCCCAAATACAATATTCGTTAAATGGATAAGGATATGTGGTGTGATCTCATATCAGACCATCCTTTACTATATGGAATAAGCATACAATACTTAAGTGATAAAATCTCATAAAATAATTTTATAAGTTATTTACTTAACCGAATACTTTTCTTAATGTTTATCTATTCATAAATGACACTACTAGTCATTTTAAAATATGTAACAACTGTTTACAAAGAAAAAGTAACTATCAAATAGTTGCAAGTTCTGATATCAAATATCGAAAAATCATTCAACAATATTTTAAATATCTAGACGGGAGATCTGATATCCAATATCTACAGTTGTCGTATTATGAAAATCAATATTTTCTATACAAAACTATATGCATCTTCTTTCAAATTATTTACAACCTTTGCAAATAATCGAAAAACAAATAGTGTCTGACACTTGACCTCCGAATGTCACTAAAGCCATAGAACGTCATTATTAGATAAACAAATACCTAATGTGATTTTCTTAATGCCAGTGAAGAATCTCGAGACGTGAACCAATTCATGTCAATCTCCACTGCATAAGAAACTATTCTGTCTAGAAGGATTATATCAATATCTATCTAATCTAGAACCTATTCTAGAAATCTGCAACCATAATGAAGTCAGAAAACATATATTAAAATATGCATGCAGTGAATAGAGTTTAATTCTATCAAACAATAGAATAAGGAACAATATAAGCGACAATTTACATAATATTACACACCGCATAAGTTAAGGATTTTTAACTTAGCAGTGCCTCCCACTACTTTACGTAATACCGTAATCCCCAACGGAAACGAGAATTCAACAATTAAATTGAATTCCATAATAGGAAGTGGACCCATGAATATATTTCGACTACAGCTTTGGCACGTTCTCGCCTACGTATATTCATTAGGTAGACAACTCATTGTCAATCACACTCACTGTGACTCTTGGTTCGGTCCTGATCGTTTCTCGTTATGACAGCTTTGGCACGTTCACAAGAGGCGTATCAAGGTTAAACTTGTCAATGAAAAACTCAAGCTACCGATGTAGTCCTGACAGCTTTGGCACGTTCAGGATTTCCATTTTCACTTGAATTTGTCTCTTATCATATAAGTTCTACCGGCGCAAATAAACTACCTTCAACTATAACTGCACAGCTTTGGCACGTTACAGCCATAGCATCAGGAAAAACATTTACATCCGTATTGACAGGCGGACGAAGAAATAAGTATTCCTAATACTAGTCACTTTCTTAAAACCTTATTTAAATAGGGGATTTTCCAACAAAAGATGCTTTTACTTTATTTAATCAAATTAAAAAAACATGCATGTATAAATTAATGATTAAACTAAACATTGAATTTTAAAGGGCTAATCATATTGGGTGTCCAAGATCAGACTCGCTATGATACCATTTTTGTTGGGGTAAAATCAGAGAGTCGCAGCGGAAGGAGCGCGGTTCGGGCGGAATCGTAGTTTAAAATTTTTAAACTTAAGAATAAATTATTTAATATCCAATATTAATAATTCATTCATATTTCACCTAAACGTATTTATTCGATATCATATAATAACATAAAAAATATAGAAACATCGCGAAACTTCTGCGAAAATGTTTTTCCGCAAAATAGCATAAAACGCGTTTCCGGCTGAACCGACCGACCAATGCTCATGGGGACTGCCCAGGTCAGTCCCCAAAACATTTGGACAGTTCGTGGGCTGCCCGAACAGTGTCCAGTTCACTGTTTGGGCAGCCGTTACCCAGTAATGCCGTTTTTCACCGTTTTCGCGTATTTTCACTCCGAAACAATTTTCGATAAATATTTTTCTTGGACAATTAAAATAAACTAATTTATTATAATTACTCAATAAATAAAAACTGAATTTTTATCTGAAAAATCAGATTTATCATTAATTGCTTTGAGACCCCAATACTTTGCAAATTAATCATTTTGGTCCTTAATATTCAAATACATATTTAATTGATTTCAAATCAATCTCAAAATAATTTATACAATTTGCAACATAATACAGAAACTTTTCCAGAAATTCGAAACTGCCCAGTAATTTTCCAGAATTACGAAAACAGCCCAGAATTTCTATTAATTGCAATTTGGCCCAATTTGTTCAAAACACATCAAGATCAAATCCAATCAATCCCAAATTTGACATACATCAAATATACATCAAATTATAACATATATATGAAAATACCCAAAATTGGAGTGGGTTAAGAACCCTAATGTCACAAATTACTCAAATTGGGCAATTTACATTAAATTGATAAAATTCAATACTTTAATCTTCAAATTACCACACCAATTAAATCTCACCATCATGAAATTAATCAAGAACAATTCTAGGCTAATTATGAATGGCTAATTAACTCTAGAATGGCAACTTTAATTTTCTAATTAATCAATTAAGCATAATTACACCTAATTAGCTTAATTAATTAAACATACATGCTAATCACATCCAACAAGCTTCCAACAAATTTAATTACAAACTAAAGAGTAGAGAAATTAATCTTAGCAACACAATTGAAGATAAGATAAATAGAAACAATTTCTTTCTTGAGGAAATTGAGAATTACTTACAAAATTTCCAAAATCCTTAAGCTTTTCTCTTTGATTTTCCTTCAAACCTCTCTCAACTCATTGTAATTTTTGTTGAAGTTATCTTAGTATGAAAAATGATCAAATTTTTTTTTGATATCCTATGCCCATTTTGGGCGTGAATATACCTTGCAAAATAATAAACAATTTTTATTATATTTGTTTCATTCACATTAGTCCACATTTTATACTTTAATAAATAAAACAAATATCTAATAAAGTAAATTTACAAATGGGCCAATGGAAACAAGCCATCATAAAGCATAAATCATTACTTTAAGATATTTGTAATATTAATTAATTAATTATTTAGCAATTAAATAATCAAATAATAAATATAAATATCTCAAATATATGTATTATCTTTTACATTAAATATCTCAAATACATATATTAATGATAAATGATAAATATCACAATTGATATTTAATTAATGTGTATTTAATAATATCAAATATTAAATACAAAAACACATTAATTCGGAAATGACCGTTAGGTCCCGATTGCATGTATTATTCGTTTAACCGTGTTAAACGAGTTATAAATAATCAGTATTATTTATAACAGTTGCCCTAGTGCTCTACGAGTATATTTCATTAGTGAGACTCTCTAGATTCAGGCATATCCGTCACCAAATCTAATTTCGTGTCCATGATTCACCCACCCGTAAATTATGACGACCACAGATAAATTCGTTGAATCATACAGGTCGAGGTCACTGCATACGTATAATCCTCCGTCACAGGTATCCTGATTATTCCAGACATATAGATGAAAACGTCAAATCTCTATAAGAATAATCTCGTCGACGTATCAATTAGCAATCTCTAAATAACATTCGGAACTCATTTCCGAAGTATACTATGGCCATAGATTTAACAGATTGCTAATCATATAATGTACTACCTATGCCATGTGCACATGACTGACAGATCCTATCTTGATACACACTGTGGGAACACAGAAACTGGGCGACGCATGCTGTCCCGGGCTCGCGGCCCGGTCGGGAGTACAGAGTAGCCACAGAGGACTAAACCGGAGAATAATGGAGTCGCCACCCGGTGTGAACCGGGAAAATGAGATTTAAGGCCGAACTCACCCCTTGCAAGGGAAGACCTCAAACCGTTGGGTTCGGAATGGTCCCTTACTTATGTCACTTGTAATGATTGATTTGTGTAATAATTTAATCAAGCTTAAGTAACACTTATTTCCAAGAGTATCATGCTTCTAAATCCACATGCGCAAAAATAAAACTTACACCTAAATTTGCATATATTTCACATCTAAGATTACATGCTTGAAAGTACATCAAAGTAGCAATGAACATACAACTTCATTGGCATATTGTATTCATGGAAACACAAGCACACACTAACCACACAAGCACACATAAAGGAGAATCAAATAATGGCGAACATTTGATTTCAACAAATAGCCATTACATGTCCATGCACAAATAAAGGAGTCAACTAAGTACGTAATGCAAAAAGACGCTTAGGGATGCAATTAGGCATTAAAGTGAGCATGCTATGACGTGGTGCAAAAGAAGATAGATATAGACACAGACGCATATGTGATGAGAATGACTCAATTCAGTGTATTCGCGTTCGTGTGTAGCGTTCGTAAACGCGTTCGAACGATAGACAGAAGGTTCGTGGCCGTATAGCGTTTGATAACGCGTTCGAACGGGACCAGACAGAAAACATGCGTTCGTGCGGCGTTTCGGAACGCGTTCGAACGGGGTTATAGTAGTGACCTCCAAAATGCAGTAAACGACATGACACATACATGAACAGATGAATATATGAGTTCTCATACATAACAACAGATTAAGGGGCGCGTCAAATCATTGTAGCAAAGGTAGCTTTCAAGCATTTTCACCTCTCAAAGTGGAGGACCCTTAATCTCACTTGATAAGCCCATGCGCAATGCAATATGATGCATGAATTTTCAAAAAGACGTTATGAAGTGAATAACTAAATAAAAGAGGCACGGCAAAGTACTGCCGTAAAGGTGGCCTTTTAGGCTATTTGTCTCTCAAAGAGAGGACCTTTAGACCAACATACTAAGCCCATGCGCAATGTGATATGATGCATGGTCATGTAAGAAGACGTCATACTAAACAACAAAATAAAGGGGCGCGGCGAAGTACTGCCGTAAAGGTGGCCTTTTGGGGCTCTTTGTCTCTCAAAGAGAGGACCTTTAGACCAACATACTAAGCACATGCGCGCCACATCACAATACATGAAATAAAGACAATAAAAGTGTAGGAATTCGTATGCCCGATTGAACGTACGTTCAACCCAAACACACTTCGTCCGGCGCGGCGAAGTAGCGTCACAAAGGTGGCCTTTTAGGCTCTTCGTCTCTCAAATAGAGGACCTTTGGACTAACTCACTAAGCCCATGCGCTCGATCGCATCATACATACAAAAATAAAGACAATCATATCAAACTTAATATGTCCGATTGAACGTGTCTCGCATTCAACCGAACACACATCAATCGACGCGGCAAAGCATCGTGGTAAAGGGCTTTAAACCTTTCCCATAGGGGATCTTTCATTCCACTTACTAAGCCCATGCGCTCGATCGCATCATAACATAAATAAATAACATGCGGAAATTAAAAGACGGAATAATAAAGTGAGAATAATCAAAATAACATAAAGCGAAATATACGCCGTTTACTCAAGTGGTACGTGGAGTTGTATCCCAAGTACAGACCGCACTACCGTCCATTCAGAATCGGCTACGAAATTTACGTCTGGGTTTCCATCCTATATACCACGAGAGACGACGTATTTTCCGTTTTTATCAATGGCCACAACACACATCGCATGCAAACAATATTCAATAAATAATTAAAACACAATTAAAAGATTCAATAAAAATCAAATAAAAAGCAAGTGTGAAAGGTACCCTCAGGTCTAACCTTTTAAGTCGTCTTCCGGACTCGCGTTTACAACCGTCGGAAGGGCTATCACTCCGCAACTTTTCCGGTTCACTTGTTTAACGTCTTAACTCGCCGTTCTGCTGTTTTTCTTGCTGTTTTTGCTTCACTTTGCTGCTATTTTCTCGGTGTTTTCTGCTCACTGTTTCAGGTCACGTTTTGTGTGTTTAAGGGGCTGTTTTTTGCGTTTTCGGGAGGCTTAATGTGCATATTTTTGTGATTTTTTATGGAAACTTTATGGAGGTTTTTAGGGTGGTTTCTAGGTGATTTTAGGGCTGTTTTATAGACTTAAATCACTGCAAAAACGATCAGGTCAGTGGGCTAAACTATGGCAGTTCAGTTGTGCAGTGGGGGCGTGTTATAGGACTGTTTTGGGGCTGCGAATGGGGCTGTGTTTGGAGGGTATTTTGTGCGACTTTAGGGCTGTATTTGAGGCTTATTTTGGTGTGTTTTGGAGTCTTAGGGCTGTGTCCTTTATCCGTGGCTTATGGCTCGTGATTTGTGATCTGAGTGAGGGTTAGGGGCTGTTGGCTGGTGTTCTATATGGCTTCGTGAGTGGGTTCTTTGTGTTATGAGTGGTGGTGTCGTGATTGGAGTTGGTGAGTGGATCAATGCGTTGGCTTGCTGCGTGAAGCGTGAGAGGCTGCGAGTGGGCTGGGGGCTTTCGTTTGGTCAAGGGACATGAGGGCCGTGTGTTGTTTAACGTGTGTGGTTTTGAGAGATGCAGTAGGGGGCTACATGAGTGGAGGGTGCTACGTGGTTGGAGTTTATTATTGTTAATGTGGTGCCGAATGGGAGAGCTGTAGGGTAAGAGAGATGAAGATAGTTTAGGGCTTCTTATTATTTTTTGTTTGTGGCCGTGAGAGAGCTAAGGGACGTGAATTAGGATTTTTTTTGTTTTTGTTGGCTTTGTTGGTCACTGCCGTGTGTGGTCCTCTCATAGGGTTGAAATTAGTGTGTGTTTTATAGTTGTCCATTAGGGTTTGCATGGATAGGGATTTGTGATATCTAATTAGTGTCACAAAAGGAAAATATATATTTGATTGGGGGATAAATTTTGGTGAATTAGGAAGGTTGAATATTTGATTGGTTTAGATTAGGAATACAATATATTTAATTTGTTATGATTGATTTTAATTAGGCATGATATTTGTTGATTGATTTTAATTAGGCATGCAATTTCTTTAATTTGTGTAAGTATTTTTATTATTTTGGTAGGTGATTATTTAGATTTTATTTGTTTTATTTTAATTTGGTATATGATTTTATTTAATGTTTTATTAGGTATATGACTTAATTATTTAATGTGTTTTAGTTTAATTAGATATTGATTTATTTTAATTAGATATTAATTTAATTTAATAGGATTTTAGTTTGTGTTGGATTTTAATTTGATTTTAAATTAGTTAACTTTAATTTAATTTAATTTAATTTGTGACATGTATTTTAAAGGTTTTAATTATTTTGGATTGGGCTTGGGTGAGATGGGCTTGGATGTGGGGTTTGGGCCAAGATTAAAAGGTTTGCGGTTTTTTTTTTAGGCTGGGAATAATTTTTAAAACGGAAAACCAACCAGTAACCCGAAGCTAAACCAGCGAACTTAATCCGATTATGAGTCAATTCTTGACTCCTCCCTTCCGACGTCCGTTTCCCGCGGCTTCCGTGACTTAAAAGGTAGTGCCTCCAACTGAGGCTCATCTTCGGGTTTCACATGTAAAAATGCAATGCCTACACACACATGATATCATGAGCATGAGTCCACACCCAATGAACAGGCGGAGGTCTGATCTAAATAGATCGGTGACGTGACTGCCATATAAGTGTGGAGGATAACTCATATATCCACAGTGGTATCTCAAGTCAAAGGATCACTATGCTACTCAACCCGAGAAGATTCCTATTGACATTGGTGTACCATCTATTAGGAAATCTTCGGTGAGTCGTTCAGTGTTTATCAAATAAACACATACACGTCTATATGAGTCTCCCAAGACTCATGGTTCATTGGGATAAACCATCGGACCAAGTCCGTTATACGACATGTACTAGTCTCAACGGATTTTACTAACCGACCCGTGTCAGTAAATCTTGACCAGGAGCTTAATTTAAGGATATACAACTTATAGTGACACTTCCCAATGTCAATTACAAACTATGTTGTAACTGCGCACTACGTTGTAAATCCTGTGGTCTTTGTCTAATATATGTATATATATATCACTACACTAAATTTAGTTTCAATCCAATCCAAATTAGATCGAATACGTATATAAAAGACAAGAGGTGCTTCCATTAAATTAGTAATATTATGGAAAAAGATATTGCTCGTATTCATGAATCAGACATAAATACGATCCGCATTGGAGCTCAGAGCACCAACCCTAACACGTATCAATATAGAATCTGTCATTCCTGTGTACAGGGCATAAACATCCTACATGTGTTTGCAATCTAGTAAATATATGGCCGTGGTATAACTTCAGAAATCAATTTCGAGTGTTATTTAGAGTGTTGGACAATTATGACCATAACATCACTATTTGTACAGAACATGGTGTTGTTGTACAAATTAACTATGTGACAAAGGAAATTGCTCTTTTATCATTTGTAATTAGATTACCGGGATATATAAATGATAAAAGTCCATATGATTAGTTCTGGATTGATAAGATATGATACAGTATCAATCCATGAAGGTTTAATCATTAAAACATCCATAGTCGGAGTATTATCGAGATTGGACATCAATAATGCATAATAGACTAGTATTGCACTTGTGCGCGTTGTGGGAGCATAACGACATAGTTCTCATATATTTGGGTATTGGATACTCATGCAAGTGTAATAGGAGGTTGTATTTACCGATGGTACGGAAACAGCTTCGCTCTGGATAGACCCCTCTGAATTCCATTGGTAGTATGACTATGTGTCTATGGAAGTCCGAATCAGGGTAGGTGTATTTGGTCTTAACTTGAGACTTGCACCGCTAATACTTGCGACAATCAATGTACTTAGGTTTTGGTCGTCCAGGGCTTTAACCTGTTCTGTGTACGTCTCTTCTGGGTATATTGAGAATCATAGTGTATTGGGTGTGATGTCAAGATGGAAGTATCACTCTAGTCATATGGAGATGATGATCACGCAGGATACGAAACTAGTACTCTTTAGTACTACAGTCATCGGGACAATATGACTAGGTCATGATTATCCGATTATAGAGACTAGTTACCAGAGATCCGATATGTCCTTCGTACGGGGCAGACACAATTCCAGCCCCAGGCCTAGCAAGTGACCTCCGATACTGGATCGCAATACGTAATACTACGTATACTACGCCTGATATAGATTACATATTCCTTTAAGAATATTTCTGGAGAATTTGGTAGGCACGGTGCTTTGCTAGAAGCCAACCATGTCTTGAAATCGGTAAAAAACATAGTACTAGTACGTACGTGTTCGGATAGTCCGACGATCGAATTTACTGCCACATATCCAGGGATCTCCTAGGTCGCTTCCCGAAGATTCACCGATGACGTATGACTCGCACATAATTAATCTGGGATTAATTATAAGAGAGAGAAAATTAATTTAGGATTAATTACGGAGATATTTTATCTGGGATAAAATACTATTTAAAGAGAGAGAACGATTAATTTGGAATTAATCGATAAAATAATATATTTGATATATTATACGAAATTATATTTCAACGCGAAATTAAAATTAGATTTTAATTCAGGCGAACGAGTTAATTTAGAATTAATTCGCTAGCGACGTGAATAGTAATTTTACTAGGCAAAATTATTTAATTAAATTTGATTTAATTACGTCGCAATGGAAAATTTGATTTAACCCGAGCCCGGGAGTGTTTGCGGGACCACTCGTATTTTGAATCAAGTGGGGCCCACATGTCACATCAGTTGTCACATCAGTTGTCACTTTAGTTACTTTTGGTGATGGGTTTTGGTGAGAATGATGATAGCTTGTAATTCACTCAAGTTGATGGCATGAATGACTAATACCAATTTTTTGGTATATCATTTTTAATTGATTTTTGAAATCGATACACAAGTCAACACACTCAAAACTCTCTCTCACTCTCACGGTTTTTACAAGCCTTATTTCCCTCCCTCTCTTTGCCTCTCAATTGCCGAGAGTTGCATGAAGAAATTAGAAAGATTTGTGGCAAATTTTTCTATGATGCTAGCACATCCAAGGGGTCAAACAAAGGTGATAGGGAAACCCATTCATGAGCATGGAATCCATTATCAAAGCTTGGAGCTTGAAGACCACACATGGAGGGTTGACCGAAACACAAGAAGCACAAATGAGAGCCATGGCCGAGAGCTTATTGGAGCCGAATTTTTTTTTTGTGTTCTTCGCATTGCAAAGCCGATCAAAGTGAGTATTTCCGCAACTTTACTTTGATGTATTCGCACGTTTATATGCTTAATTGATCTTGGTTTGACCTAGAAAACTCAACATAGAGATCATATATTTGAAAGTCGACTATATTATATCATAAGGATTTGACGTTCTTATCAATATCCCAGGAATAATATGGATAGCCTGTGACGGAGGGATTATACGTATGCAATGACCTCGACTTGCATAGTTTAGCGAGATTATCCGTGGTTGTCATAATTCATGAGTGGGTAAATTATAGACATGAAATTGGATTTCTTGACGGATAAACCTAAACTTAGAGAGTCCCATAATTTGAAGTGTACTCATTGAGCACTTGGGGCAACGCGTTATGAATAATACAGATTATTTATAATACTTCATCAGATTAAATGAGTTAATTCGAATCATTTAAGTATTATATACTTATTCTGTTTGGTAAAGGATGGTCTGATACAAGATCACACTATATATCCTTATCCATTTAACGAATATTGTATTCAGGAATGTGATTAAATCTCATTTAACCAATGATCGTCATTGAACCACATATTTATTAAACTAATACATTGGATGTATGTAGTTTAATGAATTATAAATTACCTTGGATAGTTTTCTTTACTTTGTAACTTAGTTAATGAATTGTAATGACTTAGTTGCGTGTTTCTAAAAGTATATATATTGAACGTCTTGAATGGTTCGAGAACATTCAATATGTTTCTGATGAAACGCGGATAGAATATTTTGAATGGTTCAAATATATTCCATTTGAAGCGTTGAAAACTATATTTTAAAATTCATCGTGAGTCTTTGAATTGTTCAAAGATGTTTGATATGATCAAACATATGAATTTATGGCAATTAGTTCTAAAGTTATTCAATGAATTTGATTGTTACTCAATATGATTCTTCTATGATTCCATCGTGATGGAATTGGTCAGTGGGAGAAATCGAATCTTATATAATTTGATTCGTTTGATATTGAGTGTTACCGAATTAGTTTCAATACTCTTGGGTTATGCTCCAGTTACACTAATTCATCCTTTCAATTATTATTCCATTAGTTTCTACAATTACGTATATGATATGTATAAGTAGAAAATTCGAATCTTGAAAAGTTAGAGATTTGAATCTTCTTTTGTATAATGGTTATATAATTGAAAGTACTTGCGCCTCAGAGGTACAAGTAAAAGTTTATCATTTATTCTCTTTAAAAGAATATTGTATTCTATTTGATAGAATATCTTTTCTATAATCCCGTGTAATAAAATTGTTTTATTACTGTTGGGAAGCGGCTGCGAGTGTGCAACGGAAAAATAAATAATTAAAATGATGATGCCGCTATCCCTTTGCCCAAGACCCATTTGTTTTGATTATTCTACAAGCCTAGGCATGTTACTATATATTCTAAGCATAAAAACTCATAAAACATGCAAAGATTATAAACCCAAACATGCTAACTATCATAAGAACTCTAATTAAAATAAAGAAAGAAAATGACTTACTTGAATTGAAGACTCCTCCAGTCCTCCCTCCAATCTACAAGCTTTTCTCGAACTCAGCAAGCTCTTCCACGTTCCAAAGAGCCACCCAAGTGTATGGCCTCCAAAGGTGCACACACCCAAGCCAAAACTCAACGGTAAGACTACGCCTTGAGTGCACGGGTTTTTTGCCATTGGTGTTAGCCTAGGCAAATACCTCAAAACTTTTAACTCGAGGTTCCTCTAGTCAATTAGACTTAAGGATCCTCAAAATCAGTGGCTTACTCTTAATCATTAGAGTTGCTCACTTATATAAACCCAAGATATGAAAGGTGTGGTGCAAAAATTTGTGAAGAATTCTTTGGGTTTATATAGTGCTTCAAAGACAACAAAATTAATTAAGAATCCGATGTGGGATAAAAGCCAATTTAATCTTAGCCATTGGATCTTAATTTAGTGGTTTAATGAGATTATAAAACCCTAATAAGAGTTTGGGCCGAATTGGAATTCAAAACAAATAACAAAATTAAATAAATAATTTTTACTATTCACACAGAACTATTCACGTGTTACTATTCACATGAATAGTAATTTTTTTAAAATATATTTATTCCAATTCCCAAAGTGCCCCTATCGTCATTCACCAATCCCTAAGCCACTATGGAACCTCATAAATGATCTGTTCAATAATTAAACACATTGAACCATTTATGAACAATTCCTACAGCAATCATATATGCTGTTAAATATGTATTGTGCACTGTTAACCATTGATTTCGACTTTGTTGTGTGTGACCTTTTGGGTTCCCCTCAAGTTGAACATGAAATGAATCGTGATGATTTAATCGAGCATAAATTATCCTCCGATCAGATGGTCGTTCGATTTCAATGACCAAGGTTGACATCTAGCAACATGCCAATGCCCCAAATGAGAAGGAAATATATATATACCCATTATGTATGCGATTTACATATGATACGGTCCATCGCCTCACTGTATCCCCACCTATTGACCTAGGGTACGGAAAATGTCTACCCATATTGTCAAATGTATGATATTGATAGTGTCATGAATCGTGCTAACCCAAGAATCTCACATGATTCTTCCGCTGTGGCCACAGTCTCAAGCATTGATCACACATATCAACCCGCGAACTGGAATACTACTCTTATAAGAATTTATTATCCGAGAGAGTGGCGATTCTCTGTTGTATCTTTACAAACTTCATGTGTTTCAACAAATGACCCAATCATACCCTTATGACCGGATCTTTTGAACCGGGGAAGGAGAATGTCAAAGTTATTTGATCCACACATAAGATTGTAAGGACCTCAAGTCTAAGGACTAGTCATATAATCGATACATGAAAGTTCTCACAGACACATGGGATAAACACTCCATATGAAAACTTTCGGCAGTCAGTTCGATGGACACAAGCAACTCATGCATCCATGTGATACACCAAGCGGACGGATCTCCGCTAGTAGCCTATGAGATCGGCTACCCCACTTAAGGGCGGATCATATCATCATGCTAGTCTCTCCACTTTGTGAACGCCCATATTATTCACAAAACTATGACTAGGAACATTTAAGAGTAATGATTCTCATAAGGCCTGGAAGCCATCGTCTTATTACTCAAAGGGCTTTCTTACAGTGTTGATGATTCATATAAGTTATGTAAGACACATATAATAAAAATTGCCATTTTATTAATTAATGAAAATATTACAAATACATGTACATATAGCCCATCCACAAGTTGGGTGTAGGGCATATCCCTAATAATCTCCTACTTGCACTATAGCCAACTAGTATGAATCTGGACACCATACTCTCAGGTGTGCCTATCATGCTTTTGTTGAGTCAGCCCTTTAGTCAGAGAATCTGTAAGATTATCTTCTGTGGGTATTTTCTCTATAACAACTTCTTTTCTCTCAACAATCTCGCTGATGAGATGAAATCGCCTGAGTACATGCTTGGATTTCTGGTGGGACCTTGGTTCATTTGATTGAGAAATGGCGCCTGTGTTGTCACAGTACATCGTGATGCCATTCTTTATCGCGGGAAGCACTTCCAGTTCCGTGATGAACTTCTTTATCCAGACTGCTTCTTTAGCTGCCTCAGATGCTATAATATACTCAGCTTATGTGGTGGAGTCCGCTGTAGTTGACTACTTTGAGCTTTTCCAACTGACAACACTGCCATTCAAAGTAAACAGATATCCTGTTTGTGATCTGCTGTCATCCCTGTCGGTTTGAAAGCTCGCATCACAGTAACCAATGACTTTCATCTCAGAACAATCTCCGTATGTCAAAAACACATCCTTAGTTCTTCTCAGATACTTGAGGATTGTTTTGACAGCTGCCCAGTGTTGTTCACCAGGATTTGCCTGATACCTGCTCGTTATGCTAAGAGCATAAGAGACATCAGGTCTTGTACATAGCATGGCGTACATGATCGATCCTATTGTTGAAGCATAAAGGATCCTACTCATACGCTCTCTATCTGAAGGAGTATGTGGACATTGCTCATTAGATAATTTGATTCCATGACAAGTAGGTAAATTACCTCTTTTGGAATCTTCCATTTTGAATCTTTTCAAAACTTTATCTATGTACATAGAATGAGAAAGTCCTAACAACCTCTTAGATCTATCACGGTAGATCTTAATGCCGAGGATGTAGGCTGCTTCTCCCAAATCTTTCATGCAGAAATTCTGAGATAACCATTGCTTGGTGGCTTGCATCATGGGAATATCATTCCCGATGATTAATATGTCATCGATATATAATACAAGAAATACTGCATTCCTACTACTTTTCCTGTAAACACAAGGCTCGTCTACATTTTTGATGAAGTCAAATTCTTTGATTGTCTCATCAAATCGTATATTCCAACTTCTGGAGGCTTGCTTGAGTCCATAAATGGATCGTTTAAGCTTGCATACTTTATTATGATCATCCTTAGATGCAAACCCCTCAGGTTGTGTCATATAGACTTCCTCTATGAGGTTCCCATTAAGGAAAACTGTTTTGACATCCATCTGCCAAATCTCATAATCAAAGTGTGCAGCTAGTGCCAGTAAAATTCGAATGGGCTTTATCATTGCAACAGGCGAGAAGGTTTCCTCATAGTCAATTCTTTGGATTTGTCTATAACCTTTCGCCACCAACCTAGCCTTATAAGTTTGGATGTTGCCTTCTGCATCAGTTTTACGCTTGTAAATCAACTTGCAGCCTATGGGTTTTATCCCTTCAGGTGCATCTACCAAGTCCCAGACTTAATTTTGATACATAGAGTCTATTTCGGATTTCATGGCCTCAAACCACTTGAATGAATCAATGTCATGCATTGCTTCGTCATAACTGGTGGGATCGGCATTATCAATGACCTGATCATGTTCCTCATCAATATGGAAACCATATCTTGCAGGCTCATGTCTTTCCCTACCAGACCTTCTGAGTTCATAACCTTGTGGTTGTTCCGTCGCTGCTCTTTTGAGGGGCCTGGGGTTTAGTTCTATGTTAGTTTGTTCTTCTCGTACCTTATCGAGGTCAAGTCTACTCCCACTATATTTCTTGAGAAGGAATTCATTCTCTAGAAATTTAGCATTTCGTGAGACAAATGTTCTTTGTTCATTTGGGACGTAGAACACGTATGCTCTTGAGTTCAAGGCATATCCTACAAACTTACATTTAACTGCCCTATCATCCAATTTGCTAGTTTGTGTGAGCTTGACATATGCGTCACATCCTCAAATTCTTAGATAACTAAGACTATGATGTTTCTCAGACCATAACTCATATGGTGTTTGTGTTGTTCTCTAAGACAATCCAAGATCAATATAAGCAATGAAAAATTATGAATACAAAAGTAAAGTATGGCGGAATCATACTTACATTGAAAGGATTTAGGATGCGTCAAATACAAAACTTTCTCTTCCAAGTTTTCGGCCAAGCTCCTCTTTGGGGAATGAGATCCAAGCTCCAAGCTTTTGAGTTGATTCCAAGCTTTTGGGATGGTTTCCCTATCACCTTGGATGATTCCTTGATGTGCTAGCAACATAGAAAATTTGCAACAAATTTTCTTAATCTTCACTTGCAACTCTCGGCAATGAGAGAAAATGAGAGGGAGAGTGAAATTGGTTTCCAAAACCGTGAGTGAGAGAGATAGAATGAATTGTGTTGACTTGTGTTTTTGATTTCAAAAATCTAATAATCATATACTAAACATTTGGTATTAGTCAATCAAGCCATCAAGTTTAGGAAGTGTGTTGAATAATTCTTCACTAACTTCACCAAAACCCATCAATTAAAGTGACAAGTGATGTGACATGTGGGCCCCACTTGATTCAAAATCCGAGTGGGCCAGCAACACATCCCGGGCTCGGGTTCGCTAATTCCGAATTAACGAATTATCCATTGCGATGTAATTAAATCAAATTTAATTAAATAATTATGCCAAGCAAAATTAATATTCACGTCGCTCGCGAATTAATTCTAAATTAATTCGTTTGCCCGAATTAAAATCCAATTTTAATTCCGCATTGAAATCTAATTTCGTTTAATATATCGAATATATTATTTTATCGATTAATTCCAAATTAATCATTCTATTTCTCTTCAAATAGTATTTTATCATAGATAAAATCTCTCCGTAATTAATCCCAGATTAATTATGCTCGAATCATACGTCATCGATGAATCTTCGGGAAGCAACCCAAGAGATCCATGGATATGTTGGCAGTAAATCCGGTCGTCGGACTATCCGAACACGTACGTACCTCGTACCTGGTTGGCTTCTAGCAAAGCACCGTGCCTACCCAATTCTCCAGAAATATTCTTAATGGAATATATATAATCTATCTCAGGCGTAGTATATGTAGTATTGTGTATTGCGTATTGCGATCCAGTATCGGATGTCACATGTAAGGCCTGGGGCTGGAATAGTGTCTGCCCCGTACGAAGCATATATCAGATTACAAGCAACTAGTCTCTTTAATCGGATAATCATGACCATGTCATATTATCCCGATGGTTGCAACCATTTAGAGTACCGATCTTGTATCCATGCGTGATCATCATCTCCATATGACTGAAGTGATACTTCCATCTTGACATCATACCCAAAACACTATGATTCTCAATAAACCCAGAAGAGGCGTACACAGAACCTGTTAAAGTCCTGGACGACCAAAACCAAATCGTATGGATTGTCGCAAGTACTAGCGATGCAAGTCTTAGGTTAAGACCAAATACACCTACCCTGATGCGGATTCCCATAGACACATAGTCATACTACCAATGGGATTCCGCGGGGTCTAACCAGAGCGAAGCTGTTTCCATACCATCGGTAAACACAACCTCCTATCATACTTGCATAAGTATCCAATACTTAAATATATGAGAACTATGATGTTACGCTTCCATAACACGCACATGCACAATATTAGTCTATTCCGAATTATCGATGTCCAATCTCGATAATACTACGACTAGGGATATTTAATGATTAAACCGTTATGGATTGATACTGTCTCATATCTTATAATCCGGAACTAATCATAAGGACTTTTATCATTTATATATTTAAGTAATCAAATTACAAAATGATAAAATGCAATTTCCATTGCTACATAATTAATTTGTACAAAAACCACAATGTCTTTTACAAATAGTGACGCTATGGGTCATAATTGTCTAACAATCTCCCACTTGGCCTATAGCCAGTCACTCAAGCATCTAATACCTGAACTATGTACATGTCGCTCAAACTTTTGCTGAGGAATAACTTTCGTCAGCGGATCTGCAATGTTGTCATCTGATACGACCTTCTCGATCTTCACATCGCCACGATGTATGATCTCATGAATCAGATGGAAACGTCGAAGAACATGCTTGGATCATTGATGAGACCGCGGTTCCTTAGCCTGCGCTATAGCCCCATTATTGTCACAATACAATGGAACGGGCTCAGCTGCTAACGGAACTACTCCTAATCCAATTAGGAATTTACGGATCCAAAATGCCTCTTTTGCTGCTTCAGCTGCAGCAATGTACTCCGCTTCTGTTGTTGAATCAGCAACAGTCTCTTGGTTGGAAGATTTCCAGCTTACTGCTCCGTTATTCAAACAAAATATGTACTCGGATTGCGACTTACAGTCGTCTTTATCGGTTTGGAAACTTTCATCGGTATACCTAGTTACCTCAAGTTTCCATCTCCATAGATTAAGAAAGCATCCTTATTTCGTCTAAGATACTTAAGGATATTCTTAACCGCCATCCAGTGACCATCACCTGGATCGGCCTGATAGCGACTACACATGCTTAAAGCATACGAGACATCAGGTCGAGTACATATCATGGCATACATAATCGATCCGACTGCCGAGGCAAACGGTATCCGACTCATGTTGACTCTCTCATCTTGAGTTTTAAGACACATGTCCTTAGATATAGTGACGCCATGTGACACTAGTAATAGTCCCCTCTTAGACTGATCCATGTTGAATCTCTTCAACACTTTGTCAATGTACTTGCTCTGGGAGAGTCCAAGCAGCTTTCTAGATCTATCCCGGTAGATCTTTATTCCTAGAATAAAGGCTGCTTCTCCCAGATCCTTCATGGAGAATTTTAATGAAAGCCAAGTTTTCACCGATGTTAACATGAGAATGTCATTGCCAATAAGCAATACATCATCAACGTAAAGGATAATGATTGTCAATGCGCTCCCACTAACCTTCTTATATACACAAGGATCATCCTCGTTTTGAACGAAATCATATTCTTTTATGATCTCATCAAAACGTTGGTTCCAAGAACGCAATGTTTGCTTCAATCCATAAATGGATCGATTTAACTTACAAACCTTGTTTGCAAGTCTTGGTACGACAAAACCGTCAGGCTGTTGCATATAAACATCCTCCAAAAGGTTTCCGTTAAGGAAAGCGGTTTTGACGTCCATCTGTCATATCTCGTAATCAAAATATGCAGCAATACCAAGCATTATCCGAATGGATTTAATCATGGAAATGAGTGAAAAGTTTCGTCGTAATTGACACCATGTCGTTGACGATACCATTTCGCTACAAGCCTAGCTTTGTACGTTTGTATGTTGCCATCCATGTCAGTCTTATTCTTGAAGACCCATTTGCAACCAATGGGCTTTACGCCTTCTGATGCATCAACCAATGTCCAAAATTGGTTTGTGTACATGGAATCCATTTCGGAATTCATGGCATCTTGCCATAAATCGGAGTCGATACCTTGTATCGCTTCCTCATACGTAGCCGACTCATTTTCCTCAAGAAGATTAATATCCACATGAGGTGAGATCAGAAACCCATACCTCTTAGGTTGTTTTCTGACTCTCTCCAACCTACGCGGTCCTTGTGTATTGGAAGATTGTGGTACAGTCTCATCCCTGATGGACTGTTTATGTTCCGTTAAGGATTCTATGCCAGAAACAGTATCACTCCGATTTTCATCGAGTTCTACTTTCCTCCCACTTATCACTGCATTTAGGAATTCCTTCTCAAGGAAAACCGCAGTAGAGCAACAAATACTTTGTTCTCTTGTGGGTGATAGAAGTAATATCCTTTAGTTTCCCTAGGATATCTTACAAATAGGCATTTATCGGATTTGGGTTCAAGTTTGGTACCTTCCAAACGTTTGACGTATGCCCAGCAACCCCAAATCTTCAGGAATGAAAAACCCGGTTTCTTTCCTGTCCATATTTCATACGGAGTCTGTTGAATAGACTTTGACGGAACCTTATTAAAATTAAGTATTGTACTGTTCAATGCATATCCCCAGAAGGAAATAGGTAGCTCTGTACGACTCATCATAGACCTTACAATGTCTAACAAAATTCGGTTTCTCCGTTCGGACACACCGATTAATTACGGTGTTCCTGGAGGAGCCCAATGCGAAAGAATACCATATTCTTTCAAGTAATCAAGAAACTCGTTGCTTAAGTATTCGCCACCACGGTCCGACCGTAATGTCTTAATACTTTTGGAGGTCTTTTTTCTACTTCGTGTCGAAACTCTTTGAATTTCTCAAAAGTTTCCGACTTGTGTCTCATAAGATACACAAAACCATAACGCGATGCATCATCCGTAAAGGTTACGAAGTATTCATATCCACCTCTAGCCTGGCTAGACATGGGCCCACAAACGTCACTATGAACAAGGGCTAACAGTTCGGTGGCACGTACACCTTTACCGTTAAAAGGTGATTTAGGCATCTTTCCTAATAAAAAAAATTCGCAGACGTCATATGAATTTGGATCAAATCCGTCCAAGTACCCACTCTTCGAAAGTGTGGATATACGTGTCTTGTTTATGTTTCCTAGAAGACAATGCAAGCCTTTTGTTTGTTACATTATATGTTTGAGATTGATTCATATTCAAAATATATAGACCATTATTTACATCAGCAGCGCAAATTTCCATATCATTTTTATACATAAAACACCCAGTGTTTCTAAATACAAAAGTATACCCACATTGGGCTAACATAGATACAGAAATAATATTCCTAGTCAAACTAGATACATAATAACAATCTGTAAGTTTAAGAACATGCCCCGAGGGCAGTTCCAAAACAAAAGTGCCAACGGCCAAAATGGCGACCTGTGTCCCATTTCCAACGCGGAGGTCAATCTCTCATGAGGCCAGTCTCCTGCTAATCTGCAGATCCTGCACATCATTACATATATGAGTTCCACAACCAGAATCAAAAATCCAATTTTTAAAACTAGTAGTAGACATGTTTATTTCTATAACAAACATACCTGAAGCCGGTGCCTTGCCCGCTTTGATTTCCTTAATGTGTGGCTTTTACTCGCTTCAGTCACGCTTCCAGTGACCCCGCTTGCCGCACTGGAGACAAACAACCATTTGACGATTTCGCATTGCCCTTCTTCTTATGCTTCTTCTTTTTAACACCTCCACTCGCATTGGGCCAAGCCATTGGAGTCTGAGATGTTGAAACAAAGTGCGCCTCGCGCTTCTTGCCCTTAAGGAGCTCTTTTTCTGCTTCACGCAGAGTGGACATCAAATCTCCAAGAGTTTGGTCTTGGTTCAACATGTTGTAATTCATGATGAACCCACTCCAAGTGTCGAGGAGAGACTGTAGGATCAAATCTACAAAAGTCTCAGCCTCGAAGACTATGCCCATTTGTCCGAGTTGCTCAATGTCAGCAATCATCAAATGGTGCTCAACAGACGTACCCTCTGACATTCGAGCGCGAAAGAGCTTCTTCTGTAACTCATATCTTTGCGATCTAAGGTTAGATCAGTGAAGATCATGCAACTTCGCCATCATCTCATAGGGATCCAATCCCTTGTTTTGACGACGGAATTACGGAGTCATAGCGGCAAGCATTACCGATTGAGTAGTCACGTTGTAATCGCTATGAGTCTTCCAAAGCTCTAGCTCAAGCAACTGATCAGGTCGGGGCTTAGGCCCACGAGGTCGCTCTAAAGTGTAGAGTAACTTCTCAGATCCCAGAATAATTCTGAGATTCATATCTCAGTCCTGAAAGTTTATGCCATTAAAGACATTGTCGCCCATGACAATATCCATAATGCTTAACTTTCCTGTCATCTTAACCGCAACAGTCCAACTATTCGATTAACGATGTATGGGTACAATCTAACTGTTACAATAAAAATAATAATATATTAGTCCAACTAATAAAAATAATTGACGAAATAATTTTGAAAGCGCGTAAAGCTAAGTATTTGAATGAAATTGCAAATTCAATACTAGCCTACCACTATTTTTCGGCGAGCCTCTAACCCTCTGTTGAGTACTCGGGAAACTTGGTTTCCTAGTGGGCTAGGATCCCGTTAAATAACACACAACCTTGTCTTTGGCCAACAAGCTGTATGATATTTAACTAGGTAGATCTTTAAGATCAATTGGATCTCATCCAATTCCTAGATCCGGTAGGTGGACCTCCAAGTCCGAAACATATATACAATATATATGCCAATATATCCAATATATTATCCTAACCTTTTTCCTCTGAATCAACTAAGCCTTGGTTTTGGCACAACAAGCTTAATGATTCCAGTTAAGCGGAACCCATTGACTTTGGAAAGCTTCGTAATCAATGTCGATGGACAAGAAGTGATCTTGACTTTGGCCAACAAATCACAACTTGGAAAAGACATACGATATGGAACAAAGCCTTCATGATTCAAACACATCCGCAATGGACAAAGGTCTTGACTTTGGCCAATAAACTGATGAGTGATATTTATATCACAATTTCCCACTCATTTAACCTAATATTTTGTATAATTTCTCGGGTTTTGTGAACGTTTTGATGTGTTTTATTGTTATTTTGCAGATAAATGAAGTTTGGAAAGCACTGGAAGCAATTTGGGGTCAAAACAGTGAAATGGATGAAAAAGGGCAATTTTGTAATTTGTCAGCGTCGCGACGCCTAACGTGTGCCAGACATGCTAACGTGCGCCGGCTGCCACGTGTCAGAATCTGAGAAATTGGACTTGCTAACGTGCACCGTGCCACGTGTCATCATCAGAGAAGATCAGCTAAAATGTGCCGTGTGCCACGTGTCAAAAACCTATGGTGCCGACACTCCGCGTGACACGTGTCACCCTATCATTGGACCGAATTATTAGTAAATCACATTCTGCCACGTGTCAAGCTCTCATTGGACCACTCTCACCGCGTGCCACGTGTCATCATTTGATTGTGCCGACAGAATGCGCGTGGTCAAACCGCGTAGACCAAAAACGCGTGCCAGCGTCGCGACGTTGGGAGCTTGGCGTCGCGACGCCAGATGCCGAATTTTCCTATAAATTGAGGCCTTCACCACTTCATTTGGTGTGCTTTCCTTGGGAGATTTTCCCTGTTTTTAGAGGATTGCATCTAGTTTTTGTAAATATAAATAATATTTTAATTATGTATTTTAATTTTCAGTAATAATAGTAGTTCTTCTTCTTCTCCTTTCTTTTATGTTTTGTAGTTAATTTTCCACTGGGGAAGGGTGAAGCTTTTATTATTTTAATTTAGATTAATCTCCCTTAATTATAATATAGAAATATAATTCAAATTAAAAATATTACCGCCTTAATGGCTGGTTTTATTTATTTGACATAAAGTGGCACCGCCTATATGGCCGGTCTTTAGGTGACAGATAATTACCGCCTATATGGCTGGCTTATGTACAAATAATAATACCGCATTTATGGCTGGTCGGACTTAATTAAAATCTAATTTAATGAGGATACCGCCTTTATGGCTGGTCGGTAATATCACGATTAAGTTTTATATTATAATAAGGGAGATGTCTAAATTATAAATAGTAAAAGTGCATCCCCAACCCCAGTATTTTATTTTTATTCTAGGGAAATGATGAAACACAATATCCACACTTAATAATTGATTTTCTTTTTATGGGTAGTTCTTTAGTTTGTTTAATGAGTCTTAAGCTTAATGCTTCTTTTAACTGGCCATTAATAAGATTGATGGGGTAAACTTAAAATGAACTAGACATATGGATTTTAGGTTTCAGCCTTAGATTCAATAACTCACGATCTTCCTTGAGGATAGATAACCCTTTAATAGATTTCCTTACAGGATAGGAATATATCTATCGGGCGGGGGTAGCCATAATTGGAACTTAATCTTAATGAATCCAAGTAATTTGGTTGACATAGACATATGGTTCAATTGGGTTATACTGGGTATTTGCGTCTGACCATCGGAAGAGGCTTTTGCATATCATCGTGTTCCAGGTTAGCAAACTGATTTATTACACATAAATAAGAGAATCAATTCATCTTTATAATAATATTGTGTGGAGTCACGACCCTAGATCTTTGTGTCTTTTCTTTTATTTTCCTTAGTATTTTCTTTTGAGTCTATTTTTATTTTAATTAGCAAATCCACATTCAACCAACCAAAAGCAATCAAATAATCAATTCCCTTCTCCCTATAATTAGATACTTGTAAATAAATAGTATCAATAATTAATAACAACAGTAGGAATTAAGTCCTCGTGGGATCGATATTTTTATACTACTTGAACGATACGTACGCTTGCGTTATACGTGTGTGTTTACGCCGGTCACCGGTCAAGTTTTTGGCGCCGTTGCCGGGGACTTATTATTCTTGAGTTATTAATTTTGAAGCTATCTAATTTACTTGTATCTAATTTTCTTTATTTTTATCTGTAATTTTTATTTCTTTCTTTTATTTTCAGGTGATTGAAAAATGGAACATTATTGGGAGATTGAGAGATCACGAGCTTTACTAGAAGATACACCCCAAATCTGGGAGCAACAGTCCGGTTTTCTGAGGCCTGTTGTCCAGCCCAACAACTATCACTGGATGCCAGAACCAAGCAATACCACATTTGCTCAACAAGAAGACGGGGAGATGTGCATATGTAATGGTAACCACCCTAGAGATTATTGCGAATACAACTACCATCTAGGGTGGCAGAGCTATCAAGATCCTTCATGGTATGATGAGCTATCACATTTTACAGAACCATATTTTCCATCTTATCCACCACCCACCTACAATGATCTTCATCAAGAACAGAACCATCAAACGAACATCATATGATTGACATGCTCAAAGATTGGGTCAAGAAACAAGATGAAAAGTTGGATACAATGCTTGAAACATGCCAGAATCAATTTGAAAGTATTCAGAGACAATCAGAATTCATTCAGAGACTGACAGATCAAACGAGATAATTACCTCAAGAAGAATTATCAGATGAAACTGACAAAACCTTCGAGACCTAGAGATCCACAATGACACCTTAACAGAGGAGGAGGCTGAGCAGTATCAACACCATAGGTATCAGTTCAGGAGCCCAAACCAGCAAAGTCTCTATTTGACTTTTATTATTCCGATTTTGATGAGGATGAAGCTGATCTATTTATATCAACTGCACCAACAACGGAGGATCAAACTTTCAATCCTCAAAATGAAGATCTTGGAGCATGCTTTACCATGATGTTTGATGAAGATCTACCTGAACCATCCATTCTAGTCGTATCAGAGGATGAAGACCTAATGTCAGAAACATCTTTACATCCTCAGGGAGATACTTATGGAGCATGCATTTCACAGATGACAGATGAAGAGCTGAATACAGAAATTTTAAATTCATCTGTGAAGAAAAGGTGGAGTAAGAAGCAGAGCAAATGGAGGAGCAAATGACAAACCTTATTGAAGATCCAGTGAATTCAGGCGAAACATCACTGTTTTGGGGAGTACAATTTAGAGAAATCACCCAAAAGCTTGATATAATGGAACTTCCATTCCAAGTCAAGCACCATACGAGACCTCCTGATTTTATTTCTTTCTTTTAAGGAACCAATGGAGCGACAAAGGTTAAAAAGGTGGCACAAGCACTGAATGGGACAAAATTCTTTTTGCCACTTTACCGTTGGAAAAGACCCTTCAAAAGAAACGCTCATGGGATTGTCTTTAATCGGACATCCAAAACGACGCTGAAACCTCCTTGACAGATAGATTTCAGTCACGTCTGGCTGAAGATGAAAAATTTAACGCTAGCAGAGAGGCAACCCATGCACTTTGTTGTAATTTTTGTTTTCATATTTTGTGTATGTTGGACAGTTATGACCCATAGCGTCACTATTTGTACAGATCATGGTGTTGTTGTACAAATTAAATATTGACAAGGAGATTGTGCTCTTATCATTTGTGATTAGATCACCTAGATGTATAAATGATAGGAGGCCCTATGATTAGTTCCTGGATTGAGATGATATGAGACAGTATCAGTCCTCGAAGGATTAATCATTAATATCCCTAGTCGTAGTATTATCGAGATTGGACATCGATAATGCGGAATAGACTAGTATTGCACTTGTGCGAGTTGTGGGAGCACAACGGCATAGTTCTCATATATTTAAGTATTGGATACTTATGCAAGTGTGATAGGAGGTTGTGTTTATCGATGGTGCGGAAACAGCTTCGCTCTGGATAGACCCCTCAGAATTCCATTGGTAGTATGACTATGTGTCTATGGAAGTCCGATATCAGGGTAGGTGTATTTGGTCTTAACCTGAGACTTGCATCGCTAATACTTGCAACAATCGGTATGCTTTACTTTTGGTTGTCCAGGGCTTTAACCGGTTCTGTGTACGCCTCTGCTGGGTATATCGAGAATCGTAGTGTATTGGGTGTGATGTCAAGACGAAAGTATCACTCCAGTCATGTATGATACGTTACTAGTGCTCTTAAGTACTGTAGTCATCGGGATATTATGACTAGGTCATGTATGTCCGATTATAGAGACTAGTTACCAGACATCCGACATGTGCTTCGTACGGGGCAGACACATTCCAGCCCCAGGCCTATCACGTGACATTCGATACTGGATCGCAATACGCAATACTACGTATACTACGCCTGACATAGATTATATATTCTAGTAAGAATATTTCTGGAGAATTGGGTAGGCACGGTGCTTTGCTAGAAGCCAACCATGTCTTGTAAATCGGTAAGCACGTGGTACGAGGTACGCACGTATTCGGATAATCCGATGACCGTATTTACTGCCAACATATCCAGGGATCTCTTGGGTCGCTTCCAAAGATTCACCGATGACAGTTGATTCAAATTAGAATTAATCTGGGATTAATTAAGAGAGAGAAAATTAATCTGGGATTAATTGAGGTATTATTTAATCTGGGATTAAATGTTTCGGAAGAGAGAGAACGCGATTAATTTGGAATTAATCGGTAAAATAAATTTAATAGTTAAATTTGATTTTTCTATTTTATTTATTCGTATGGGCTAAAATTAATATATCGGATATATTAATATGAATTGGATTTCATTACGAAATTAAAGTCGGACTTTAATACGAACGAACGAATTAATTTAGAATTAATTCGTAAACGACGTTCGTAATATATTTGCGAGGCATCGTTATTTAATTAAATTAGATTTAATTATTAACGACGAAAGTTCGTTTAATCGGATTAAACGGATCCGAGCCGCGGACAAATGTTCGTAGAGACATTTTGAATTTTGAATTCAAAATGGTGGGGCCCACTTCACACATGTCACACATGTGAAGTGGTGGTTGGAAAGTGGTTGGCATTTATGCCAAAACCACTTACTTTCCAACTACTTGGTTTAGGTGAAACCAAATTACCCCAACTACATGGTTTTGGTGAAAAGGGTAAAAACCCTTAAACAAAACCCAAGCCCTCTCTCTTCACACTCTGAACACAACACACTTGTAACACATTTTGGAAAATGAAAAACCCTAGAAGCCTCCATTTGGGCGTGAGCTTCTTCCTCCCTTCTCTTTGATTTTGTGGCAAAATCAACAAAGCTAGCACTTGGAGAAATCAACTAAGGTGATAGGGAAACTACTTCAAGAGTTGGAATCATCACTTAAAGCTTGGATCTTGGAGATCTCTTCTCAAAATTTTAAAGCTCAAATCCGTTCATTGTAAGTATATTCCGCAACTTATTTTGAATTTATGAACATTTTTACATGCTTATTAGATCCTTGGCATGTTCTAGGAACACTAACAATGGTATCAGAGCCAATTTTAAGCATGAAAATTTTAGGGTTCATGAGACTAAAATTTGGGGCTTTTATGTTTTGAACATGATTTCTTCAAATTGATGCTTTGAGCATGCTTAGATTATGTTAACTTAGAGTTGTGCATGATTAGATTTGAGAAAATTTGATCGGATCAAAAATTTTAATTTCCCTTAGTGTGGCCGAAACTCACTGTAATGGACTGCATGTTTTTTAATTTTTTGTAACACAGAAATGATGTGTTTAAATGCATGTTTAATGTTGATTGTTGGTTTGATTGGATTAGAATCAAAGTCAATAAAGTTCATGTTAAAATCAAAGAGCATGTTGAGCATGAAATGATGAATTTAGGATTCAATTTTTGTTGAGCATGAAATGATGTGTTTTGGCTTCAATTTGTGTTTTGAGCATGAATTGATGGATTAAGCATGATTAATTAAGTTAATTGGTATTTTGGAAATATTGAGTTTAATTAATTAATCATGGTTAATACACTTTAATTAAAATAATTGTGATATTTGAATATTGTAATTATGTTAATAAGCCTTTAATTATGAATTGGGCTAAAAGTGTGTATTTGGGCTTAATGGGCTTGGTTTGACCAAGTTTGGTTTTGGACTTTTGGATTGGATCCAATTGGGCCCAAAACCAATTCCATAAAGTCCAAATACATCACTTGGCCCTTTAAAGAATTTAATTGGGCCTAATGGGCCTAAATTGATTTGTTGGCAATAGGGTGATTCCTATTGGCCTTGGCATTTTGGGTTTGATCCATTATGGCCAAAGCCCATGCCTTAAGAATCAATTAAAAGCCCATTGGACTTTAATTGAAATGACGTTGGATGTTATGGGCCTTTGAGACCCATTAGATTGGATTTGGAATCCCAGTCTTTAAGGCTTATAAGTAAGTGTAAATATTAATTTGGATTAAATTTGGAATTAGTATTGAATACAAATAAATTGGATTTAAAGTTGTAGTTCAATATAATTCAAGAATACTTACTTTAAGTATTTATTCTTAAACGATTTGACTCGTGCAAATCAAATCGTTGTTTGAACATTGGATGGTCATTAATTCAAAGATTAATTAATTGGATTAGATTGATTGAATAACATGATTTGTATGAATACATGAATGTGTTGTATGAATAATGTATCAATGGATGGATATTAGAAGGGCGAGGGCAATTTTGGAAATTGTAATAAATTTAGAATTTATTTAAATTGGACCTGCGTGTCCAGCCTTTTATCTCATTTCTCATTGTATTTCTCTTCTCAACTATTCCCCTCAATGTAAATGAGGTTTCTTTATTGTATTTGTAATTGGGTAGAAGTTAGAATAGTTCTAGCTGGGGAGAGGAAATAGAGTGATTTGTTCTAGGAACAATTGTGACATATCCATCCGCATATTCATTATTAATTTATTTATACGCGCTTTATTATGTGTTTAGAATGCATGTTTAAGGGTGTATGATGATGAGACCTTAACAAAGATAATAAATTGGTTGCAATTTGCACGCGAAAAACCCTCAAAACATATTAAGCGTTTTTCCTTTCGTTGAGTGATTCTTACTCAAGATCCAAAGTTGGCATTGGTTTGTTGGCCAAAGTCAAGACCTTTGTTTTCAATTGCGGATGTATTTGAATCATGAGAGTTTTGTTCCATATCGGTGTCTTGTCCAAGTCGTGATTTGTTGGCCAAAGTCAAGATCACTTCTTGTCCATCGACATTGATTACGAAGCTTTCCATGTCAATGGTTCCGCTTAACTGGGATCATTAAGTTTGTTGTGCCAAAGCCCAGGCTTAGTTGATTCAGAGGAAAAAGGTTAGGTAATATATTCAATATGTTGGCATATATAAGATATATGTTTCGGACTTGGATGTCACCTACTGGATCTAGGAATTGGATGAGATCCAATTGATCTTAGAGATCTACCTAGTTAAGTATCATACAGCTTGTTGGCCAAAGTCAAAGTTGTGTGTTATTTACGGGATCCTAGCCCACTAGGAAACTAGGTTTCCCGAGTACTCCATAGAGGGTTAGAGGCTCGCCGAAAAATAGTGGGAGGCAAGTATTAGATTTGCAAAATTCGTTTAGTTACTTGCCATATGCGCTCAATCAAATATCATTCGTCAAATATGTTATATATTAGTTTAAACTAATATTTATTGTTGTTTTAATTAAACAGTTGGACTGTATTCAACCCCTTCATTTATAGTTGATTATATAATTGGATTATAGTAATCAATATATTGAATTTTACCCCTCAATTATAGTTGATTATATAATTGGATTATAGTAATCAATATATTTGGATTTACCCGATCATTTATAATGATTATATAATTGGACTATAGTAATCAATATATATTTGATTTTAAAACCAATAAATTGTAATAAGTTATATAGTTAGACTATAGTAATCATTACATTAGATTGTACCTGAAATCGTTGATTAAATAGTTGGACTATTAGAATCAAGATTAATTGAAATATAGTGTTTAAAACATTATCATAGAAAATGTGTTTAAACGACTTTAATTTTCAAATTGGGAATAAATTTCAGGATATTCTTGAAACTAAGAAGTTACTTTATTTGATAAAATAACATCTTAGGCCTAAGCCAGAGTTAAGCAAATAGTAGAGCATGATCTTTGGAAGATTCATGTGATGATAACTTTAGTGTTTAATCCATTGTGCTTGCCATAAAGAGACTCCTTAATTTCCTAATCAGAACTAAGAATTAGATCCTTAAAGTATTATGAAGAAATTTGAAGGATCTTCATAGATCTTACAAGTATTAAATTGCAATAAACAACTCTTGGAGAGTTAATGACTATTCTCAAGGAGACCAAAGTCAAAGTTTGCAATAAGGCAAGTAGCGCAAGGCGCACCTTACTTCGATATTCTAGAAACCCAAGGCATGGCCAAAGGCTTCTGAAATGTGGAAAAGGGCAAAGGCAAAATCATTATAATCTTCTAGGAAGATAAATGGCATATCCCAAGATGTCTGTCTAAACTGTGGCAAACGGGGTCAGTGTAGCATGATTGTCGTATGGACAAGGCAGACATGAAGGAATTGAAGGCAGGGCAAGGCTCTGACTTCAAGTATGTTTGTCATAAATATGTTCACTACTAGTATTAAAATTGGATTTTAAATACTTAGTGTGATATATAAATATGCATTGATGTGCAGAATCTGCTGTGAGCATGATACTGACTTCAGTTGAGATTAATCTGCGAATCAGAAATGGGACGACATTCGCTGTTTCAACCGCAGATACCTAAGTTTAGGAACTACCCTTTGGGTGTGTACTTAAATTCGGAAACTGTTATAATGTAACTGTTAGACATTATGTCCCATAGCGTCACTGTTTGTAAATGATATTGTATTATTGTACAAAATTAACTATGTGATAATGAAATTGCCTTTTGCTGTTTTGTAATATTATTTACTTTGATATATAAATGGCGAAAGTCCATATGATTAATACCGGATTGAGATGATATGAGACAGTATCAATCCATAAAGGTTTAATCATTAAATATCCCTAGTCGGAGTATTATCGAGATCGGACATCGATAATGCGGAATAGACTAGTATTGCGCTTGTGCACGTTGTGAGGGCACAACGACATAGTTCTCATATATTTAAGTATTGGATACTTATGCAAGTGCGATAGGAGGTTGTGTTTTACCGATGGTACGGAAAACAGCTTCGCTCTGGATAGACCCCGCGGATCCCATTGGTAGTATGTCTGCGTGTCTATGGGAGGCCGCATCAGGGTAGGTGTATATGGTCTTAACCTGAGACTTACATCGCTAGTACTTGCGACAATCGGTAAACTTTGGTTTTGGTGGTTGGGGACCTAACCGGTTCTGTGTACACCTCTTCTGGGTTTATCGAGAATCGTAGTGTACTGGATGTGATGTCGAGATGGAAGTATCACTTCAGACATATGGAGGTGATGATCACGCAGGACACAGAACTAGTACTCTATAAAAGGTTGCAACCGTCGGGACAATATGACCAGGTCAGGATTGTCCGATTTAAGAGACTAGTTGCTTGATGTCCGATATATGTTTCGTACGGGCAGACACATCTCCAGCCCCAGGCCTAACATGTGATCGTCCGATACTGGATCGATGTACGCAATACTACGGTATACTACGCTTGATATAGATATTATATTCCTATAAGATATTTCTGGAGAATTGGGTAGGCATGGCGCTTTGCTAGAAGCCAACCTTGTCTTGTGAATCGGTAAAAACGTAGTACGAGGTACGTACGTGTTCGGATTATCCGACGACCGTATTTACTGCCAACATATCCAGGATCTCTTGGGTCGCTTCCTGAAGATTCACCAATGACGTATGATTCAAACTCGATTAATCTTGGATTAATTACGGAGAGACTTTATCTTGGATAAAATACTATACATAGAGAGAGAATGATTAATTTGGAATTAATCGTAAAAATATTATATTCGATATAATAATCGAAATTCGATTTCGACGCGAAATTAAAATTAGATTTTAATTCGGGCAAACGAGTTAATTTAGAATTAATTCGTTAGCGACGTAAATAATAATTTCGCTAGGCGCAATTATTTATTTAAATTCGATTTAATTAACGTCGCGACGAAAGTTCGGTTATTTCGGAAATATCGAACCCGAACGCGTGAGTGCGCGTGGGCCCACTTTCATTTGGGTTGTGGGGGCCCACATGACACGTCATTTTATGCATTATTTAATTGTTAATACATTGCATGGTGATAGTTTACAATACACTCAATGGTTTTGCATGGAGTTTGAGTGTTTGACACTCTAAGCCCATTGCATGATTTGTGTCATAAGTTTATTATTAATTTAATAAATATTATGGCATAAATATAAATTTGATTTTTGTAACAAAAATCATTCAACTTTTTCTCTCTCACATTGCCGAAACTACATGCAGTTTTGGGCTCTCCATTTCTTCACATTTTTGTGGCAAGATTTGAAGAAGTTGTGCATTCAAAATCACAACAAAGGCTAGCACCTTCAAGGGATCATACATAGGTGATATGGGAAACTAATCCTTGAGCTTGGAAGGATCAAACTCGACTTGGAGTCCCTCTTTTCTTCTTGGCCGAGAGCTTCACTGCACAAGGGAGGAATTTCGCATCATCTTAGCATCCATTTTCAAGTATTGTAAGTATGATTCCGCCATGCTTCAAGTTTATTATATATATTCATTGTTGTATTTCATAAGCTTAATCTTTCCTTGGGACATATAATAGAAACCAACAATGGTATCATGGAGCCATGGTTAAGCATGAAATACTTTAGGTTAAAATTTGGGTAAAATTGATTGAAGCATGTTCTTGTGAAATTTGATGAATGAGTATGCTTATATGTATGTAAAATGACATAATATGGAATTTTTTCCCCAAATTCATGCCTTGGCCGAATGTGTTGCTACTTGGAGTGGATTGGAATTTTTTGTGTTTAAGATCATTGGATGACTTAGAACGTATACGGGACGTAGATTAGTAATTCAATCGGATTGAAAAAAACAATCGACACAAATAACTCACCTTGGCCGAATGTTAATGGACATGTAAAGGAGTTGATTTTTTGTTAAAATTAATGTTGGACATTTATTTTGAAAAATAGATGATTAATAAATTAAATGGGTATTTTTGAAATATTTGGTTTAATATATTAATCTTGGTTTTACACTTTAATTAATTGGACTTTAATGTTTGGAATATTAAAATTTAATTAATGGCTTAATTGGTGAATTGGGCTTTTTAATATTGTATTTGGGCATAATGGGCTTGGGTGGACCAAGTAGATTTGGGCCAAAAGGATTGGATCCAATTTGGGCCTAAATCACTCCATTAAGTCCAAATATAATATAATGGGCTTTAAAATTTAATTGGGCCTTATGGGCTTAAAAATTGGTTTATGGCATTTAAGGGTGATTCCTTATTTGGGCTTGGTAATTGGGTTTGACCCACATTGACCAAAGCCAAGCCTTAATAAATCAATGAAACCCATTTGACTTGAATTAAATTAAAACATTGGATGTTGTTGGGCTTTGAGACCCAGTAGGATTAGATTTAGAATCTAAGTGTTGGAATTAATTGTTTTAATTATTTGATGTTGTTAAATAACAACATTAGTAATGATTTCATGTTGGAAATTATTAAGTAACAAACAAGAGTTGTTAATCAAATAATTAAGTAACAACAAGAGTTGTTAAGTAACAACAATTAGTAAAATGTTAATTGGGGAAACAAATGGTACACCCATGATGGTAACATTTTTGGAAGGGTTAGAGAAAGTCATTATGCATCCAAATACATGTGATTACATAGTAATCAATGCATGTGATTAAATAGTAATCAAGGATTAATAGTAATCCATGCATGTGAGGTAATAGTAACTTGATTTCCCTCCTATAAATAAGACCATTTGCTTATTGAGTTAAGCAATCAATTAAGTTTGATTAAGAGGTCTCTACAAGTTTAAGGTATGCAATTGTGTTGTGATTAACTTAGATTTATTTCAATTAGCATGTAAATAAATCTAGGACCAGTAATACATGTATGGTTAGATCCTAAGAGGACAAACATGTATTATATTAGGGATTATGTTTCCTAACATTGGTATCAGAGGCTTAAATGCATGTATTCTAGTTGGATTACACAAAAAATGCATGAACAAGCATGAAAATATGTTGAAAATGTTTCTGATTTTTATTTTAAAAAAATGATTTTTCTCCAACTTTGGGCCATAATAACTCTCTGTAGAAAATTGATAATCGCATGTTCAAAGATATTTTGAAAACTACGTCATGAGATCTTCAATTTGGTATATCATTTGCTTAATTTGGATTAAAATTGAGAAAGATATGGACCCTAGAGTTGGCTAGATGAATCTGTTTTTACCCAGAAAAACACTCCCAGAATAGCCGTACTACATGTCATCGGTATTTAGGAAATAGGACGACAAGTCGTCCGAAAAGTGTACGACAAGTCGTACGTGCATAATAAGCTCAACCGACATGTCATCGAATAGAAGATAGACGACAAGTCATCTGCTTCTTTAACATAGAAACGACTTGTCATACGGCCACCGAACAAGCGGACGACATGTCGTCTGCGCGTGTGACTTGGCCGAGGCTGGCCGGCGCGTGAGGGCCCGTGAGGGCGAGTGGGAGCCCTTGGGCCGGCGCGTGGAGGCGCGTTGTGGACCACTCCTGTGGCGCGTGGATGGCGCTGGTGAACATCCGTGCTGGCCCGTGTTGGTCATGTATGTTATCGGTTTGCTTGGTAATTTCGATCTGTCATGATTAAATGTCATTCCTTTTGTATATTGTACTAATCGGCCATGATAAATTTGTTTTATCATATAAACTTTGTGTTTATGTAAATGAATATCTTTGTGATGTTTATTTTATTAATGTTAACTTCGTGTTTCATTATATTGATTTTTCTTTGTATTTGTTGCCAGAAAAATCATGCCGATCAGAACAAAGAACTGCAAAAAGAGTTATGACATCCGCCCACAGTGAAAGATGAAAGACATGTTGCTGGATTTGGATAAATATCGGATGAAAGAAGATGATGATATGATCTCGCATATAATCACCTTCAATAACATGTTACAAGAATCTATATGGGAGGGTAATTGGATAGGACAACCAAACAGACTGAGATACCTACGAAATACTCTCCCGATAATATGGCAAAAAAGGCTTACTGATATTTGGAAATTAGTAACTCATACAGAAGAACTACGTGTTCAATACAACATAGCCATTGAGAGGTTAGCGATTGAGTATCTTCAATCTAAGGCAAATAATACCATTTTTCCCTTGATGTCTCGGAAACGTTGCAAGGATCCGAAATTTGCAATAGGTTTTCCATGGTTGTCCAAGATCAATTACCAGTTACCGAGCAAGAATTGAGGATTCTTATCCAAAGACTTTTATTCGTTGGAACACTAGAGCCCGGAAAAGTTTTAAGTGTTAGATATTAGCTTTCTATGATAAAACTATGTTAATATTTAGTGTGTGTAATTATCTGTTACTTCATGGCATGTAATTATTGTATTTATATGTATGAATGTTTCATGTTGATTTTGAATTTATGTAATTAAATCAATGATTGTCATGTACAATGGTCGCATGATTAAGATGTTCTAAGAATTTATGTAATTTTTTAGAAAATGATTTTACATGATTGATTATGTTGATAATATTTTTACATTGGGTAATTGGATGATGATTGGACACATAGTGGCCTTTTGACTCCAACCCCATTGAAGAATTTTATTAAACATATTCGTTTCATGATAAAATAAATAAAAGTATTAACAATTGTGCATGAATGTCTGTAGAAACTTGTGTTTTTAATATGGCTTCCGCAAAACAAAGAACATTATTGCTAAACTCAACAAGGTGAGAAACTGAATGGCGATAATTATGAAATTTGGAGCATGAAAATCCCATATGTGCTAGAAGAACAAGAGGTTCTTGAAACTTTGAAATGAGTATGGATGAACCTGAACAGGGCACTACGGCCCAACACAGGCGAGACCGAGAGGTTTATGAGGCCTGGAAGGAAAAAAAGAATTCCATTGCCCGCATTACGTTGCTGAGCAGTATGGATAATGACCTAATGAAAGAGTTCAGGAAATATGACATAGCTAAGGACATGTGGTCCACACTAGCTGAAAAGTTTGGTAGTACCTCATAACCAAACTCAGGTCACTGACAATCAAGTTTGAACATACAGAAACGTCCTGAGTTCACTATGTCAAAACACCTGAGGCAAATGTCAAACATGATTACTGAACTGGCAGATGCTGGACATGTTCTTACAGATGAACAGAAAGTCAAGCGGTCATTCGTTCTCTTCCAAATAGTTGGGAGCATATGAAGATGCATTTGACCCACAATGAGAGCATCAAAACTTTGATGATGCTAAACGTCACCTTGAATTAGAAAGCGACCGCCTTGCGGCTGCTAAGTCAAATACTGAAGTGTATATGACAGAAACTAGCAAACCTGGGGGTTTCAAAAAGAAAATAAAATTTCATGGTGGTGGGTTCCAGTCGGAAAAGAACAAAATTCTTCTAGCCAGAAAAGAAACAGAAACAAACCAATCAACATGGTAAAGGAAAACGTCCTACCCAAAAGAAAAACATGGCAAAGGTTAAATGTTTTAACTGTGGTAAGAAAGGTCATTTTGCTCGTGACTGCACTGAGCCTAAAAAGGTGAATACCTTTCGTGGCATATTTAAATGAAATATGTGTTTCAAGTTCAATCTTTCTAACTGAATCTAATCCTTTTTGGACTGTAGACTCATGAGCCACAGACCATGTAGCGAAGGATAGAGATGTCTTCGTGGAATTTCGGCGAATTTCACCTGGGGTGAAG